>JAOEHY010010473.1:0-62473 GCA_025447955.1 Psilopsiagon aurifrons
TTAGATTGGATATGAGGAAGAAATTCTTTACTGTAAGGGTGGTGAGGCACTGGAATGGGTTGCCCAGGGAAGCTGTGCATGCTCCATCCCTGGTGGTGTTCAAGGCTGGGTTGGACATAGCCTTGGTTGGCATGGTTTAGTGGGAGGTGTCCCTGCCCATGTCAGGGAGGTTGGAACTAGATGATCTTGAGGTCCTTTCCAACCCTAACTATTCTATGATTCTATAATTTATCAGTCACAACTCCAGGGACTTGTAGAGCTCTGGGAAAGAAAGAAATTATAATTCTTGAAGTCCTTGGAGCTTTCTCTATTTGTCCTTATTGCAGCTTTGAATGAAGCCTGGCAAAGTAAAAATCCCCTGCTAAAGAAAGCTCGCATGGAAAGGAAGTTTCAGCATGGTACAGGCAAAAAGAGATATTTTCTTGATTTCACCTTTCAGAATTTCATAATATGGTGTTTAATAAAATACAGTATAAAAATTGTTTTCATCCTGCCTTCAGAAAATAGTAAAAGATACTGTTTTTCAAACCAAGCTATGTTTCTTCTCTAAAATCAGATTTCGCATGAAACTAACACACTTTACTACATTTCAGCTTCAACTCTGTTTGTGGCCACTGGCAGAGATTGGTTCCCCCATGCTTTTGTCCATCTGCGAATACGACCTTAAATTCCATTTTAAAAGGATTTCTACAGCCTGGTGTGCTTTTCCTGCTGCTGTCCCATCAATACCACCCAGACTCAGCTGACTCAGAGATGACTCGTTTGGCTTCCAGCCGCAAACACTCATCCTAAAACTGGGAGGTGCTTGGCTGTGGCACAAGGCTGGGGCTCAGCAGCTCTTTTACGGGTTTTAGGGACAGAATACAGCCTAGAAGGAGTTTAAAGACACAGCCTCAGTGACATTTTTGGAAGGATGTCAGTCACAACCACATCCTACTTATTTCCCCCAAATAAAACTGACTCCTCAGTCAGGAGCTAAGTCTTGCTATTGCCAGCAGGACAGCTGTTTCACATACATTGATCATATCTGAAGGACCCCAGAAGATACTTTTGTGTAACTGACTATTAAGCACTCTGCTAGGAGCAGAAGACACATGTGGCAGAGTGGCTGAATTATTCTGTTCTACCCAGGACAATTTTTCAAAGGGATTGCTCGACTAAAATAGCAAAAACCCACATTAGGCACCTATCTGCTCTCTGAGCATTGATTTACCTTTGAAATCTTTTCCTTCCCATCAGGAATTGTCAATGAAATCAGCAGGAACTGACAGGACTTTGCAATTTGCTGAAGTTCAGCCTTTCTGAAGACACACTGATTCACTAAAGATTAAATGAACACACTTGTGACAGGTCAGATGAGGGAAAAAATCCCTGTATATAGTCTTAGTGATCTAAAAATTAGTTCTCTTTAAAAAAAGTATGTAGAAGCCAGTGACATTTAAAGATATTAAGACAAATGCATTAGGTATTTTATAAACACAGATATAATCCATCTAATTTAAGAAAAGAGATTGGAAGAATGTGGAGTTACTTGCTTAGCATAAATATGTCCCATGTACAAACCACAGAGCAAAAACTCGAGACCACAGGCTAATTAAAATAGCTGGACAGCAATGATGGGAAGCATAAGGTCCTATTTTTAGGGGATCTTTTGAGAGCAGCTACAAGTCTGGTCAACCCAGAGGTGTCACATGGCTGCTCTTAGAGTCCTTGCACAGTATCACCCTGGCACACACAAGGTGAGCCAGCCAGTATGATTTTTGTCCCTATGCAGATTAAATGCAATATTTTTCATTTTACACAAGTTAGATGAATTTCCATGGAAGTTTCCACAGAATCACTGTCCCTGTCCTGTGCCAGGTTACTTTGCAACTGAGAGATGGGTTTGGGGCAGTGTTTGCAGGGCTGACTCCCCCCAGATGCTGGGGAATATCAATGGAAGAAATCATGTTTTGCTGCAGTACAACTGGTGCTACAGAGGTAGCTGCTTTTCAAATGCAGGCTTCTCTCTGGGTGGTGAGGGGTGAAGACAATGAAAACGAAACATTAAATCCTTTTACAGGCTAATGAGTTTGCACGAATTGCATGGGTTTTCATTTGGTGGCTTGTGGAATACACTTGCTCTGGGCCACAAAGAGGAAACAGTGAAGCACAGCAGAAGAAATACGAAAATTTTATTCCTTATCTGTTACTGAGTTTTCAAAACATACCTGCACTATCTGAAAAAAAAAACCACAGCACTGCAGAATGCATTCAGAAGATACTGAGCTGCAAAATATCTGCTGCATTGCTTTGTGCTGGAGCACTGGTGGGCAGCGAGGTGAAGGCCAGCTTGGCTTAGGAGAGAGATTTCAGCCCAGATATAAATCAGACAGGGAAGGAATTTAAATCTGTGCTTCCTCAAATCAAATCTCTTTCTAGCTCAGAAACCTTCCCAGAAAAGGAACACTGGAAACCACAGAAGGTTTTAAAAAATATTTCTGTTTTGCATACCTTGGCAGAAAAATGGGCACCACTAGTATGCAAGCCTCAGCAAACACAATTGCCTAACCTAGTCCACTAGCAGAGGAATTATAATACTGTATTTCTAAAATGAAATTACTTTAAGTCATGTTTTAAAATGGTATCTAAATTTGGCATTCAATAAAATAGGAAGCACCAGAGCGAGAACTAGAAGTTTATGTCCAGCTTTTCAGAAAAAGACAATGTGTAATTGTTGAAGGTTTTCCTGAATATCAGGAATGGAAGATTAACAAAGTGAGATTATCAGTGTTAGCAGGAGGAATTCACTCAAACACAGAAAGGCCTGTGTTTTGCCACAGCAAAAAAACGGGTATGAAAGAAAGACAGCAAATGTGCTCTGCAGAGTGGTCTAAATAATGACTGAGTAGAAAGGAGCCAAATGAGGAGCAGAAAGCAGCCTCTGCAACAAGTGGGGAAAGAGAAATGCGGCGATCAGAAGCAGAGCTCAGTTGTGCAGATTCACTGCAGAAATCAGTCCCAGCTATTCTGCCTCCAGTGTGCCTGGGCTGGTCCACACAGGCTGGACATGGTACAATCTGGCTAAGGATTTGGGTGTACTGGAAAACTGGGGATGGATCTTCATCCTTTCCCTGTAGCCAAACTTGGAGAACAGGGTCAGTGAGGTACGTGAGGTAGATAAGAAGACAGAGAACCCCATAGGAATCCTGCAGCCCTAAAACTATGTCACAACCTCTTAATGAGGACTAGCCAGATGAGCCCTAGGTAATTAGAGACTAGTCTTAGCAGTAAAATGATTCCTAGGACTGAAATTTACTGTAACAGATGTACTAAAGTGCCTGGTATTAATAAACTGACAAATGCAAACAAAATAATTCTTTAATCTCATTCCATTGAGGAAAAGGCATGTGTTTTGAATTATGATCATATAAACTGCTGACTTCAGGCACTTCCCAAATGTTTGTAGTCTCCAAAACCCATTAGAAAGTTTACGCTGTCAAATATTTAAAGAAAAATACAATGGGAATAAAGAGATAAGCGTTGTCTTTTTTTAAAAAAAATGTCACATCTGGTTTTCTTTAAACTCTACAAAAGAATTTTAGGCAAAAAGATAAGCATAAAACAAATACCAAAATTATTACTGATGAAAATTCTAATTCTGCAAACTTGTATGTGGTTAGTTTTCTTCCTGCAGAGATCAGGGGCCCTTTTCTTTGGAACAAAATTAAACACATTCACAGAATCAAGGCTCTAAGCAAATCCGTAACGTCACTCATACAAATACACTCGCAGTGATTTCAGCAGGAGTGTTTACACACAGTGTACAACACAGACTGAAGCATTAAAGCACTGCAAGCTCAAAGTGCTTTTCTATTTCAACCTTTCGATAGTATGAGAAAGTATTGCTTTCAAAGTATTTTTCAAAATACAACAGTAATTCCCAAATCTGAGATGTATCTCAAATCCATTAAGAAAACAACCATATGCAGGTAGGCCTGAAGAATGAGGCAGGGTCCAGCGTCTCCACTGATGACACTTTCAGCAGTGTCCATGTCATTTGGGATCACAAGTCCCACTGATTTCAAAATTCCAACCCTGCTGAAAGGCAAAGCCCCTCAGACATTTCAACGTAACACATGGAAGCTGCACATTTTAGAAATCAAAGTTCACTGCTGAACAGTCTGGCAGATGTGACTGAGCCAGCTCCAATCAACCGAAATCCTTCCAGAGACATGAGTGGGAGCTAGAACACGCTCTTTTTTGTCCATTGTTTTAGAGAGAGTTTGTGTTGTCCTCATAGAAGGGACGCTAATGCGACCTTGGACTAGTCCCTTTCCAGCCTAGTTGAGCATGACAAGCATGAATAATCTCAGTGGAAAAAAAATCTCCACCAGTTCTGAAAATTTACAGAATTTTAGCAAAGCAAGTGAAGAAACAAATAGAAAGCATCCATGTTAATACTGCAAGACCAGAAAATACACCACCTTGTTTTCTTTCTTCCTGACTAGAAATGAAAGTTGAACATCATTTAAGCAACAAGACTTTTACATTGTTCAACGTTAGACGCTTTGATGTCTGGTTAATTAGAGTGTCCCGATTTGCATTTTGGTTTGTACCTTTTACAGCTTTACTATTCATTTTTGCATCAATGTAAAAAGCTACAGTCACCAAATTCTCATAGTTGCTTTCAAAAATCATTTGCAGAATCAATGTTTCCACAGGATACTTCAGTTATAATCACACAGTCCTTAGGTTTACTCTTTGAGTTGCATTAGCTTGTGAAATCCATGAGATTTTGATAATAACCATCGAATACCAGTACCAATGTCCAGTACCAGAGCAAGCAAGTACCTAACCTTGCACTCAGAGCAGATGATCTAAATCTTGGTCCTGCTGCTTATGACAAAAAACCCGTGTTAATGTGAATGAAATAACATTGCAAAACACGTAGAGATTCATATCAAATACTTCTATTAGAATGCTTTCCAGATCTCACCTTTAGTTGAACATCCACAACATGCTGTGTAGACATGTTAGATACAGAGCAACTAGACTATATATTTAAGGTTACACTGGAAACCTATAGAAAAGCCATGAAACTCTCTTCTCTTCCAGCTTATGCTGAGCCCTAGATGGGAAAACCTCCAAGGGAGGATTTTTATTAGCACATTCTGCCTTCTGCAAATTACTATGGTACGATCATGATGCCTTTGTGCTTTTGTCTACCTACTGGTAGTATTTAAAAAGTGCCTATTCCTCTTGAGTCTAGAGCTGCATAAAAACCAACGATAATAATTAATAACTTTTGCAGTTATCTTCCGCCAAATGAAATCTCATCTTCACTTCAACTGGATACATTCATCTGTCTTAAGCTGTTGTTTTCTAGGGTTGCTATGCACTAACTGTTGGTATGCTCCATCCCAAAGGTGGTTCTTTGGGAAACTTTGAAGCTCTATAAATAGAAGATATTATTGTTGGGAGCGGGCAGGAATGCAACAATTCACCCTCAGGGGACAGAGACACTCAAGAACACTTGTTTCAGCATTTGAGCTCATAGATGTTTTACAATCAGTGATGTGAGGAAGAGAAAAGCTCTAGTGCAAAATATCTTGTATGAGCAAGAGAACCAATGCACCAAATCCATCACATCCAGTGCTGGCCTTTTATAAGTTTAAACTGCCCGTTAAGGCTTCCTTTCTCATCAATGGAGATTAGGAGACACCTCTGGGAGGTGAAGTGCCCTTCTTCCCAAAGGAAGGATCACAGTCTCAGGACACAGTCCTCCCTGCAGATGAGAGAGAAAGCCTTCCTGACTGCCTTAGCCTAGGCGCCAGGTGCTGAGACAGCTGAAGAGAGGTGGCAGGACTCTGGCACCAAGAAAGGGGACCAAAACCCAGCAATGGCCAGAATCTGCAGAGCATGGAAATACAAATGAAGCATGCACAAAAGGTGATGTAAAGGGAGTGGAGATATTGGGAAAGTCCTAAAAAAGTAGGGAAAGAATGAAGGGAACAAATGGAAAACAAGGAGCAACAACAACAACAACAAAGAAGTAATCATTTTCTGAAAAATTGTGAGGGTCTGGTCCTAATTCTTTTGGCTGCAAATTTTCCAGCAGGAGATATTAAGATTTTATATCATCAAGCAAAAGAGCCCCCAAAAAATAAGCATTCTTTTCTAAGCCTCTTCACTTCAGCCTTCTTAAGCAAAGCGCACTAAGCTGTCAATCTGCCTGAGAAGCCCTATAAATGGTCTTCTGTGCTCTTAGTGCTGAGCAAGCACCATACCCCCAGGCTGCCTTCACGATAAACTTTTGCTTTCAGACACAAGTGTCATTCTTGATCACCACAATATAACAGGATTTTAGATTTAGGCTAAAAAGAGGAAGAGGGAAGGTGGACCCTGAAACCACTGTCAAATTTGAGCGAGACAGGATGCCATCCCTCACCAGCAACAAGTTCACATACATGAAGGGTGTTACACTACATGCCAAAATCGGTCAGGAAATGGCTTTTCACTCAAATGATGAACCAAAGAGATACGTACATGGTTGTTCTCACAGCGAAAATCTGCCAGTGTCAACACCCTCCCTTCCCCGCTGTGGCTAGCGCAGTGTGAACCAGTAGGGCCACTACAGCATGCCCTGTGTGTGAGGGGTACTGAGCATCATGGGCAGCGATATGCCTCTCAACTGACACTAACCTGCCTCACCTCACCCCAGGGTCTGTCAGTGCTGTGGGTGCTGCAGCATGACAACATAGATCCCTCTCTTACATAACTGGGTGCCTAAAGGGCCTTCCAGGCAGGACCCATGCTGCTGACAGGAGTCACAAGCAAACACTGCCTTCACCTAAACAGACAGGCACTGTTTTCCAATTGAAGGAGCCTTTAAGTCTGTTTCCTTTCACTGTGCATTTGACAGCCCTGGAAAAGGTGTATGTCATTGGTTCTCAGTATGCTGAGCACAAGGGCAGGAGGACAGAGGAGAGGGTGGCAGTGGTTTGGCCCCACTTCAGCACTCTCTGCCTGGAAGCAGTGAGGGGATGAGTAGTTACAGTTCAACTATTTGTTCATTGAATGAAATATTTGCCTTAATCATATCTTGTTCTTCAGAAGTCCAGCAAAGGGCTAGGGTGATGCAATCTGCCTCTACCCAACCACTGGCAAAGACAACACCAACCAACCACTGTCTTGCTTATGCCAAGAGTCTAGGCTGAAGAATCCTATTTAATCTCATCTCATGGAAGAAGATATTCTGATATTCTCCACACTTCTATTCTCTGTACCTTCTCTGATCTACTCCTTTGACCTTTTTAGAGGTGAGAGCAATTAGCATAGACAGTATTCAGAATGGATTTCCGCGGGGACACAATAGTATTCTTGATCCCTTTTCCAGTCTTCTGTTTGCCTTTCTAACTGCTGAATGTGAAGTAGACATTTTGGAGGCATAGGTCTAGCCTACCAGCACAGAGAGAGAGACATTAAAGCCAACGCAGCAATACACTTCAGCAAAGCATCTTGGAAAACCCTGCTCCTCTTAGATCTCTGCCAAGAACACCTCTCCAGGCTACTCCATGGGTGTGTGATCCAATCAAAGCAGAATCAAGGCCATAGTAACTCTTGATGCCATGTGTGGAGCACACCACTCAGTTTAGCTTGTCCATGACCTCATTAACTACCCCTATTCCCCATGCCTGATATTAATCCTAATGAAAAGCTGTTTCTTTTCCCAATGAATTGGCCTTTCATTGCCAAAGCCCCACAGATAGGGACCACTGAACTTATGCCTATTAATTTGTATTCAGTATAAACTGAACCACTGATACAGGATGAGTCCTGCCAATAGGGATAAAGGAATGAGTCAGATGAGAAAAGTTATTTGCAAACACCTACAACCTAGGCTGGCACTAGCGATTTCTGGGTCCAGTGCTACAATCACTACAAGGTGCAGCACTCTATCAGCTGTTGGTGACTTAGCTCATAGGTACACAACGAAATTGATTGGTCATTTCTAGGTCCACGTGTCAGTCCTGGAAGTGTTTGCAGAGTTCTGAGCATTTGGTCTAGATTGCACTGAACTGAATTCAACCCCACTGAATGCTTTGGGCTGCTGCTGGATTTTGGGCTACCCTACTAAGACGGGTGCATCCAAGCCATTTAAGGGCTGAGGTGCCACCTTACCAAGTAAATGTGTGGTGCACTGGGGGGTGTGCTGCAGGGACCTCACCCTGGCACTCAGCACCCTCACCCTGGCACTGGAAGGTACCTAAGTGCACCAGCGGCAGTGCTGTTCAGGGGGAATCAGCTGCACCAAGCAGCTCTGTCCCAGGGCCTGCAGCAGCTCAGGAGGTGATGTTCACAAGCACCACAGACACGTTACTGACAGTTGTAGTCCCATTGGCTTCTAAGACATAAGCCCACAGATCGTATCAAGACACCTGGGAAATCTTCCCCTAGAAGTTCGTGCATATCTGTCACATTGCTAACCATTTTATCCAAGCATGATCTGTTTGCCTTGAAGTCAGAAATGCCTTCCATTTGTGGGGTTAATTCACAGTCTTTACAACACCAGAAGGCAGGTTTTTGTGGTCAAATATATTGCCACATTAATAACTTCAGAATATTAGATGAAGCACAAAAAGAATAGAAGAGAATAAATTAACAGAAGAAGCCTGCATGGCACACTGGAGAATTAAAGTGCCATTTTATTACACTCACCTTAGAGTTAAAGTTTTAATTTTCTTTAAAAGATAGCAACATATCATTTTCATTCTCTGTGTTCAAAAACACTTAGAGAGGATGTGAGAGAGGATTTGTTCTTTGTTGTAATCTACAGGACAAACAGAGCTATAGTCAAGTGATGTTGACAAAATCCCTGTAATTTCACAGTGACAACAGAATTATTATTATGGTTTGTATTCATTGTTGCTCTAATAAGGGACTTTTCTTCAAGGATCCTGATGCACTTTAAATACAAATGAATGAGTTCTCTAATCCCTTGTGATCTGTTATGCAGTCTTATTTTACAAAGGGGTTAAAAAGGACACTGAGACAGAGAGGGGTAACTGGCCTTATTTTCATGGGAACTAACTTTGAAACAGTTCCTAGTTACTGATTTGGCACAGGTCAAAACTCTGTCTCTGAGTCAGAAGCAGCTCCAGAAATTATTCCCAGCTCCCTCTTGGGACATGCCTCCTTGTCCAGGTGTATGTCTGCATACATTCACACAGTACAAGTACAGTAAGCACTGCCACTTGTGGGTTTCACTTGCTCTGCTGAGCCGGCACTGAGGGCTTTTTAAAGTGGAAAGGCATTTAGAGGCATCTTTTTCTTTTACAAGCTGCAGACATTTGCCTCTTAGTGAAGAAGGTCACCAGCCAGGCATAGAGACCTCAGTGGATATCACTGCAGCAGTTTCCAAACAGCACCTCAATCCAGCAGCTCTCTGCACTGCCTTATATTGCAGACCAGCAGAGCTATATTTGGAGACAGATACAGGGGTTATGCTACCAAAGGCCTCGGATGGAGTAAGTTCAGAGTGTGTTGTCATGATGGACGTGCACACATGTGCCCTAGCTGAGTAGAGGTCAGCCATCATTCATGAATATGTGGAGACAGCTTACAGTCCAGTTACAGCATATGCTAGTAACAAGTGTTCCACACCCACTCTGCTTTCTCCCCAGTAAGCTGCTGCATTTTTAATGCCTCCATTAGCTCTTGGAACAATTGACAGCTTCAAGTTTTTCCTTGCAATGAGCTCAAATGTGGAAACGCCATGCAGCTTTTGATCACAAGTCAAATGGCTAAAGATTATGAGACAAGATTTTAGTTCCAGAAGAGGAAGCTTGCCCAGTCAACCCTACACCTTTAATATAACTATTAATTATTCATAAACAACTACAAATGCACCTAGGTCTGGCAGTACCATTTGTCTTTGGAAATGACCTTGCTGAAATCACAGGTAGGTGTCTGGGGTTTTCTCTTTCATCTGCACCGAAGGCAAGGTTTCTGGCCCAAATGCTTCTATTGAGAGTCAAAAGATTCAGTGTTTAATGCAGACATAGCAGCTTGTCCCCAGAACATATTACATTTTATGTCTCTTTTAGTAGAAGAAATGATTCTGCCAGCACTAGAAATGATAGTTTCATTTAAAAAGAGAACAGTGCAGTTAAATAGTTTCTACATAAGGCAGTCAGACCTCACACCCCTCCTCCAAATCCACCCAACTCACACTCACAGCTGCAGAAGGAAAACCTGAAGGTGGCTGGTGTTGCAAAGGTTCAAATGCCAAATAAATAGAAATAATTTGAAGTATCTGCTCTCCTGAATTGTTTTTTCTGTTTGCTTTTTTGGATTCTTTTTTAGGAGATGTTGTCAGCCCTACCAGCAATGAAAGATGTGTTCTGGTATGAGACAAAATGTTTCTCTAAGTGCCATATAATTTAGTTTGGGAGCAGAAAGTCACCTAAAGCTCTTAATTGAAACATCACTGAAAATTACAATTTTGTTATCAAAAGTTGGCTCAGTTTCAGTGGAAATGCCCAGCTATGAAGAGATAGAAGCTTGTTCCCTCTCAGGTGGTTCAGCTCCGCAAAGCTTCCAGGAATGGAAAGAGGTAAAATCATAATTCTGTCACTGAAGAAAGCCATGCACACAGTTTGAACACCAATTTAAATCAATTTAGAAAACAATTTGGTTAAAACAGATCCGTCCCTTGGTATAGATACTTTGATTTTAGCTTGACAGCGCTCTTTTGGATAAGAAACTGACTGAAGAAAAGAGCAAAGCACGTCACTGAAGCTGCAATTACACATGCTGTGCTGTCTGCTGCCAAGCCACTCAGGAGGTTAGTGCCCAGCAGTTTTCTGGCTTAACTTTACTACCCCATCTCCTCTCTCTGGATCTTACTGGCCCCTTTAGATTCCTGAAGCCTGACCCCACAGAAACAGCACAGTAGGAAAGTCCTCACAGTAGGAACTTAAGCTAAACTTCATCTTTCTGATGGAACAGAGTGAGGTCGAAACAGCACATAATTATGTTGGCAGAGAGGACAATAAGTCCCCGGATAAGTAAGTAGTGATATGTCATAACCCATGTGCTGTAGGAACTCAGACATCAGTCTGAGCCCTAAGCTATCCTGCTTGAAAAGTGGCATATTGTTTGACTTGGTTTGATAGTTCATGACAAACCTTTGTGTAACACACTAAACCTGCACTCAGAAGTGGTCCTCTGGCAAACTACGTTACAAGTTTATTATTGCCATCACATATAAGGTGAAAGATGCTAACCAGACATAGGCTTATTGCTGCAGCTTACAGTAAATATGAAGTAAGATATGTTTTCCTAAATTTCAGTGAAATGAGTGACGTTAAACCCATTTAAATTAAAGCACACTGACCTGTATGGACATATTCTTATTGTCTGAAACCTTGTTGGCATGCTTAACCAGAAATACCAGTGGAAGCTACAATGCTCTGGGCTCAGTTTTAGCTAACAGACATATCCACTGCACATGTTGGTTTTAGTGAACCATTTAATTGGGCTTTTGGGAGGCACCAGTATATTCCCAGAGGTAGAGAGAACTATTCATTTACAGGGAAAGGAAACTGAGTAAGAGATACATTTATGTGGTAAACTGTGCCTAGCTTTAAGTGCAAAGGGAGCTTACTGATTTTAATCTTAAACAACAGTTGCATTTGGAGTAAGAAACATATCTAACTTGCTCATTTTCATGCTGTGGTATTGTCAATTGCAGCAAGGCATTACAGGCAGCTTTAGCTGCATGAAACTTTGGGGTAGTTATCTCCCAGCTGCTATTATGTTCCTCTTTTGGTGGTACCCTTCCAACAGGACATTGCTCGGCTATGAGTTGTGCTTCCAGACTAGGGAGCGGTCCTCCACGATGCCACACATACCTGTGTGTGCAGG
This sequence comes from Psilopsiagon aurifrons, assembly GCA_025447955.1. NCBI lineage: Eukaryota > Metazoa > Chordata > Aves > Psittaciformes > Psittacidae > Psilopsiagon > Psilopsiagon aurifrons. Next base: position 11,911 of record JAOEHY010010473.1, read on the forward strand.
TTGCATAACCCTGCCATACTGTCAGGATATGGTTTTGATACTGCTTTCAGTTCATAAAGCTTATCTCCTATTTCTGCAGATGAGCAAGGAGGTAGCATCCTTCCTTTTCCTGTCCTCTTCACTCCCCATTCTACTCTCACAATTTCTGAAGGGATAACATATGCTCTTTCTTTTTCCTACAAAAACAAGTTAGTTACAACTTCCCAGCATTGCTGACAATGTGCTTCTGTAGGTTAACATTCACAGTTATACTCCAGCACAACAAATGAACAACAAACTCTCATAAACATGAAGGAAATGAGCATGAGAGCATTAGCAAAACCAGCTCACTGATATAAACCTTCAAGAAACTTCTGCTGCAGAGAAATGTACTGGCAAAACAACTCCACACACTGAAGTCTATCCCCTGTAAGATCACAAAAGTTATGAAAATGGGTCATGAATACCATGAGAAAAGATACCCACCCACTTAAGGTCTCAGCATTGTAGACAGAAAAAAATACATTTAAAAACACCTACATGGAGGTAGAGAGTTTTATTTTTTCAATCCTATATATCTGGAGAGAGCACTGGGTCCACTGAATGAAGTCCTGACCCTCAACCTATGCCCTGGACAATTCTCCCAACACCAAGAGCAGCCAGAAGAGACCTTGATGATGCAACTTCTTTCCCACACTTACTGAATTCTTTGGATTTTTAAGTCAGCCTACAATACTATAAATGCTTGATTTAGGTGTAGCAGCATGTGTTTTCCTCACATCTGGCTTAACAGCTTCATAAGGAAAAACTTCTTGAGGACATACCACTGAGACGTGGTGAGCTGGGGGTTGTGCATGAGGAAAGACTGCCTGTATCAGGCTCCCAGAGCAGGAGCTTGGAGTAAGGTACTTCCAGCACCCCACTGCCTGGCCCATGGGGCTGGCAATCTGTAATCAAGTCATTCATTGCTCTCTTGAACTTAGACCCTGCAGGAAATGCAAAAGCAAGCAATCAGACATACTCACACTCCAAAGTCCTCTTTTCAAAAAGTGTGAGCACTTAGAGAGTAAGTCCCAGTGAAAATAACTCTTTGCAAGTGTCACTACATCTTTTTGGCACTTTCAGAGTTGCTGTATCTTGACCTCTACTTGTGCAGTATGGCCAGCAAAAACACAGCGCCACATCCTCTACCGAGAAGGATTAAAACGGCTGCTACTGCGAACCCATGACTCCCTCTTATCCGGCTGTTGACAGCCTATCTGCAGAGCAGAGCTCCTCAGGCTCCTAAAAAATGTTCATTTCTAAACGAGACAAAGGCATAACAGACCAGCTGTAGTGTTAGCAATAGACAAGCTCTGAGAAGGAACTTGGGCAAGAGACCCTGGAGCTTCCCTGCTACTAATGTTCCCATGATTTCTATGGCTCAGGAAGGAGAAGGTGCTGGCAAGACTACACATCAGTCCTCCATCATAGGAGAGTCTAGTCTTCTCTAGCATCCTTCAACACAAAAATTTCCAGATTATCTGCAAACCAATTACTTCAGTCTCCACAAATTACAGTGAGTCAGGAGCTGAAACACACTGGAATGTGACATAAACTTTCCTCTAAGTCTTTCCTATCAGGGATTTTGAGGGAATTGCAAGATGCATCTATTCCATTGTGGTAGGAGCAGACTTTGAGATGTGCAGCTTTACACTGGGAAGGAGAGGACATGCCCTTCTCCTGAGGGAAAAAAGAACAAGAAGGCATTTTTGTTGAAGACTAACAGATTAAACATTTCTGCTGTAATACCATGGAGTTTCAAGAGGGATTGTATGTGTGCTCAGAGGAATGAGCAAATCTTTGCAAATGCTGATAGACTGTAAATAAATAAATGAAGTATTAATCATCACTGCCATCAAACTCTGGGAGAAATCTATCTTTGTATTATTTAGATGAGGCTCTGTCATTAGTTCAACCTTGCCATTTTTAGAAATTATTAGAGTTTTATAGCAGGTCTGAAACTCTGTGCCAATGAGACTGTGATTTTAATGCATATTAATGGGACAAATGGGGAGGGGAAAGGAAGTTGGTGTGATTCCCTTATAGAGTAGAATGCTAAATAAGAAGATTCCAGCTGTGCAACAGGAAAGTTAAAATGGTTTGTTTGGATCATTAATATTGCAATGAAAACTAATTAAACCTAGAGCTACAAGGAGGAGCTCATTAGAGATTTGAACAGAGGCAGCACAGCATTCAGCAGCCTTCAGTTTAAGCAGTTTCTTTTATCACACCAAGTGGGATAGCAAGAGTTCACTGAACAGAGGATAGTTTGAAGAGCCAAGGGGATAGAGATGTCCAGTCGAGGGAATGCAATCCTATAGCTACCTGACCTCTACAGGCCTTCTTTGGAAAGCGCTATGTTAGCTTTGTAGCTCTGTTGAAGAAGTAAAGCCCTTCTACTGTGTCTCTGCTCAGACTAACACCACTATGCTTTTTACCATGACCTTCAACTCCAGCCTTGCTTCCTGCAATGTTATGACTTTGTTCCCTTGTCTGACCTGACATTTCCATAGTTTAAGAACCCCAAAAGATGCTTTGCAAAATATATCTATTTGTAAATCACTGGTCCTTCAACCATGATATAGGGGCCCTTCTATGCCTAGCTATGGCACTTCTTAGTGTGACCCTCAGTTTCGCATTTCCTTTCTTCTTTACCATGCCATGCCACTTTTGCTATAGCCACAGAAGGTGTTCCTGCCCCTGCTTTGTGAACATCAGCATCCTCATATGGGCAGATAACTCTTCTTACCTTTGATTTTCTCTTTTCCTCACCCATAATGCTGTAAAAGTAAAAAAATCACTGGAGGTGCAAAATTAATTTTCAAATCTGATGTCCAGGTATCAGCCTACTGAACCTATGCCAGTGAAGACCCTCAGAAATGCCTCTGCTGCAGCATTTCAAGGTGGGAGGCATAGAGAGGCTGCTTGACAATGAAGAATATTGCACACCCTGCAGAGTTAAACCCGTTGCACACCCCCAGTTGGTGCTGGCAGTGTGGGGCACAGAAACTTACGCACATACATTGAAGACCTGACAGACGCCTCCTGTCTGTTTAGCACTGTGTAACAAAACAAACTGAAACACTTTACAGAAAGGCTGCCAGCCAGAACCCAGAGCTGTGTGCTATAGACTGAAACAGCCCCAAAGGATGGAGGAGTGACAACTTTGTGGAGACCTCTTCACTGGCATCCCAGTGGTGGACGGTGGCATTTAAATATACTCATCTCCTAAGGGGGATGATTTTGATTTTCTGTGTCCAACACATGCATATGTAGATGTGACCTCTTCTGCACTTCTCACCCTGCAAACTTGCATTGCTGAATCCATTAAGAGTCTTGATGTCCATAGGAAGGCTCAGATTACAGCAAGCCCACAAAAACAGCAAGAGCCTAAGTGAAGCAAAAGTATACTTCAGATTGCCCTTGAACACAGGAGTCCCATCCTAAATTTAGAAGCATGGAGGTACACTAGACCAGATTTATACAAACCCTGAAAAATTCACACCAAGAGGCCTGTTATCTGTAATGTTTCTATTTTTTCCCGGGGAAGAAATAGGTGAGTTTGTGATGGTGGCACTTCTACCTATTAATAGACTGCAATCCTGAGATCCTACATACCACTTTCTATTTTCCTCTCCCTGATGTTCCCTCTCAACCAAAATCCTCAACAGCATAGTTTTGGAATGACAAATATCTGCTGAGGCTTGAGTGACTGCAGTAACCTCACATTCCCTTTCCTGGCGCAGCTTGCATAGTACAAATTCACATAGTTCAAAGTCAGCCCTTGAATATTTCACATTCTGGTTCTGTTCCTTCCTCCCGAGACATCAACATCTTTAAGTAACCCTGTGTTGCTCCCAAACCCGTTCATCTGATATACTTCTGATTGAGAAACAAAGCCAGTGACAAACAAGGGGGAGGAAATAAGCAATCTTGTTTTGGCCAATGGCTTGATTTCCACAGAGCAAAGAAGACCAGAGGACACATTAACTTCACATAAGCCATGTTCAGCAGCCACCTTGTACTTGTTATCCACCACATAACGCTTTTAAGGACATCTTCAAATAAATCTAACTCAAAAAATGCTCTGTATGAGGCAAAATGAGAGTGGGAGACTGAAGGTTCAACAGAGAAGGACAGTGCAGGGGAATATCATCTCCCTGGAACTGTGGTGCTTCAAGGGTTTAGTGGGAAAGATAATTTTGTTTCAGATCCCTCACATAAGATAAATTTGTGTTGTGATGCAGGCAAATGTTAGTAGTGTAGTCAAAGTTGGATGCTTTGACTGCCACTTGATCATGCATAGTGATGATTTTACTAGCAAAGTAACTATGCACTGACATGCTGTTTCTGTTAATTGCCTACCACTAACACTGCCTTCGTAGGAAAGACCTCAGGCCTAATCCACCAGAAAGACAACACTGTTTAGATTCTCTAACCTAATTTAAGTACCTTAAATCATAATGTAGGTACTTAAAACCCTATTGAAGGAACTAAACCAGATGTTTACACACCAAAATCTATATATAAAGTGCTTAAAGAAAGCAGGGCTGTAACGAGGAACACATTTAAATCTCTCATTTCAGGCATCCAAATTTGGATTTTGGTGCCTTTATTCCTCATTTGGCCATAAACATTTCCCGACTCACTCTGCTTGGCATGCCAGAGCAAGTCAGGCACAGCCCCACCATGCAGAGACTGAGATTTTTAAGAAACCTCAGCCAGGGACTGAAAGCTTTCATGCACGAAGAACAAAATTACTGTCTTCATAGGCAGATAATGTGTTTGGGGTCAATTTGCATGGAAATGAATGAAAAATGGTTGTTTCATTTTAACTTGGTGTTTGTGAAGATTGCCTAATGATTTCTACTGCTTTTTTGTGTTTTCTTAAATGTAAAAGGAGAAAAATCACATAATTCTAATCCTAAAACAGGCCAATTGGCTTGTTTATGCCTATTATATTCCATTAAAGATGCAATATGTGCTTTATCTCAAAAGAAGTCCCAGCTTATTCATGCCTAGAGTAAGGGCAAATACTAGTTGGCACCAAAATGGGGTGCAGCTAAGTCTAATGTCATGTCACCAGCACCGCTCATCTTATTAACAAAGGAAGTGGCAATTACTTTGAAGCAGAACTGGATAGTTTATTCAAGAGGCTGCTTAATGTGCATTGAAATATTTTCATCCAACAACAGGATTTCAAGAGTAAAGTGCAACATGTTCATACTTTTGAAGAATTATACAAACGTGCTGTAGGAGCCTGTTTGTCCACTATTGTACTGCTCTTGACTAGCTGTCTGACATCAAATAATTCCCTTATCATTAAAACAATCAAACACACCCACACAAAATTAGTCCAAGGTGAATGTTTCTACTGAGAAACTTGTCAGGCTTTCTTGTGGAATTACGTATCTGACATTTCATGTCCCCTCTTTTGATGGTTGAATTGACTAGTCAAAAAAACCCAAACCCACAAAACCAAAACAAGAGTTCAAAAAAAACCAAAACCCAAACCCAACCAACAAACCCACAACAAAACAAAATAAACATAAAAAACACTCCACAAAGCCAACCAACAAAAAAAAAAATCAACAAAAAACACCTCCTCTGGGAGCACCAAATATTTTCTGTGCCAGTGCAGTGGATCAAATGGATCATTCTATCCTCTGGTTACAGTACATCATAAGAATGCAATTCAGTGGGTGACCCAGCCAAGAGAGCATAACAGGGGTATGAGCTACCTGCATTACAACTGGTGTTTTTCAGGAGTTCATTCCTGATAGAAGCTCAACCTTTCTGCATGTACAGCACATTTTCTTTAAAGAAGAAAATCTCAACAGTTTTATTCCGTTGAAAACCCTATTTTACATCTAGGAACAGAAGAGACAAAAAAAAATTCCATCCATTCCAACAGCCACATTCCTTAGTGTGTCATTTGGAGGAAACAACCTGCAGACCTTTGGCCATAAAGAAGCAAGCTGCTGCTGCCTAGAAGCAATTGATGCTGAGACTTCCGTACATTGCCTAGCCAATAAGGATGCAAAGAGACTTGTGCGCCATGTACTTACTCTGCACCTATAACAGCAGGTACTACTAGCTACAAGCAGTGTGTTATGATGCTATTTCCTGAAAACAGGTGTTACTAAATGCATTTGTCACTTTCATGCTTAGATACAGCCCAGAATTTCCTATATGACTGGGTTGAATTTGCCAAGTGGTCATGTCAGCCATGACCACTTACATTTATTCTCACCTTACTGAAGTTTGGGCTTTGACATGATGTAGACAGACAGACAGTTTTCTTCCTACTAAGCTAAAGAGACATAAGAACAGTTGTGCTTTCTGAGAGGTACTAAGGGGAACTACAGTCAGCACAATTTTTATGAGAGGAATCAACAGTATCTCATTGAAAAATACATTCTCTCCTGAAATCCTCTGTCTTCAGAGATAGATGCCTTGCCTTTGACACTTTTATTCTTGAAATAACTAATAAACCGCTTGAATCACCATACAGAGAAGAGCTGCTTTCCCCACATTCAGCACCCAGCACAGCAAGTGACCTTTTTGCTACTCACAAAGGCCACCAAGTGTAGATTCTCCTGGACCAGTGTGGAGAGAAGCCAGAAATCCTCCTTTGCAAAACAATGAGGCTGTTCATTCAAATGCTTCCCTAGGCTGCAGCTGTGACATGGAAGAAAAGGTGTCTGTGGCTGTATTAGCAAAAATGGTTAAATTAAGTTTTCCACTTCTCCCATCACCTTCAAATCTTCATCCTGCCCTATGCAGGACTTCAAGGATTTATTTCACTTTCCTGACATCAGTATAATTGAAACAGGACAACACACACATCAGAGCAAGAGCAAAGCACTAGATCTCCTCCACTACAGCAACTGAAAGCAAATCTGTTGACTGCCACCTTCTCCCACTCACCTCCTTTGTTTTTTCCCTTTCAGAGCCTAACTGATCAATAAAAAAGTGTTATTGCAGGTGGGAATCTTATTTTTTCTATCCTTATATTGTCCACCCTTTAAAAAACGATACTTACTACTCTAAAAACTTAACATTGTGAATATCTTAAGATGCTGTACAATTAGAAGGTAAACACATCAAGAAAAGGCAAAGTTAAAAACCAGGACCTGTGATTAAACCAGGTGTCCCATCTTGCTCATTTTGTGTCCTGCTGCAAATTAGGTAAATTAACATAATTAGGAAAAACATAAGTGTTTTAGAAACACAACAACAGAAACGCTCAATTTTCGCTATGGTGCTACTACTTTCATATCATTTGACTTCCTCATTTCTTTCCTGGGTACCCTTAGGTTTACCATTAGCATTATGTTCATATTCTTATAAATACTGGCTAAAGATTGTGCTCCATCTCCTGAGTTAGTAGTAGAAAAAACAGGATAATTTTCAGAAATACAGGGCAGAAAATAATGCTGCTCTGTACTGTGACAGCAGCAGCAGCAGGAGAGATTTACAGTGAGCACGACACAGCCTGTGAATGGCTGGGATCTGCCTCTCAGTCCTGAACCTGTGAACTGCAGAACTCCAGACATCATATGAGAAATGTAAACCCAAGTTTTCCTTTGCATTAGAGTTGCATAATTTCTGAAGAGGGCTAAAAAAAACCTTGTGCCTTTGCAGCTACTTCAAAATTTCTGACAGTTTAACTTCCCCTAAAGTTAAAGCTTCAGAGTTTTAGTCCCTAGCATTTGGCTTTTTTTTAGTTTGCTTTTGTTTTTTTTACTTCAATAATCACGATGCCCTTGAAAGTACTTACCTCATTTTACTGATACAAATTACTCACAGTGGCTTCAATTTAACAAAGCCCAACATGCTTGTACAAGGTACACATGGACAGGAAATGCAAGAATACTGGACAGAAATTAGACATACTTTACCCTTTCTTTCTCTTGCTCAGAATTTTTCTGGACACAGCATGTTGCTCCACCACCACACATGGCACCTTCAAAGAGTAAACACCCAGCCATTTTCAGAGGCTGCTTAGGAACTTTCTAAGTTATCATCATATGTGTCAAAGGTATTTTAAGACACAGCTGAGTGCATCAGAATGTGTAACAATGACAAAGCCAGACTGCCTGGCATGTTTTGTTTATGCCATATGAAAACTTACCCAGGAAAAATTAGCTGCCTCAGTAAAGGAACTTTATCAGCACAGAGCCCTCCAGCAGCTGAGATGTTTGATAGTCAAAGGAGAAGGCAATGTCATCCAGTGAGTAATGGAGCCTTCATTTGGGGTCATCAAGTCCTAACTCATTGCTCAGAGAGCCAAACTCTCTCCTACGGACATCTTTAATCAGATTTGTGGGACTGTTGCTTCCTCCCACAGCTTCCAAGCTTCTCTATCATCTTTCCAAATGCTGGAGCACCTCCACTGTGATATACAGTGCTTCAGAGAATATAGAGTACACAAAAGAATCTTATTCTCCAGTAGCTTGCCCAGATAGCTTTGAGCAATGAGACAAATGCAATGTAGAGAGAATTTCCCATTGGATGCCGAGTGTACTGCAATCCACATGCTCTGTAAGGAGGGTCCCTTCTCTCCCTGGGTAGATTACAGCCTCTAGTTGACCTGCACAGAGAGGAGCTGTTAGCCAAAGCCAGCCAAGGAAAACAAGCAGACACCCCCTTCCCAGGCCAAAGCTAGCTTTCTGATAGAGTTGATCAAAGTGGTGAAAGGCATCTGCTGACGAATATGTATAGCTTTGTTGGGATTCATACAAATTTGCTCTGTGTTTGGCACAGGGGGTAGGCAATAAATAAGGCCTATTAGACTCACTGAATGATGGAATTATGGAGATATATTGAACAACTGCCTTCTTCACTCTGCCTCATTCATTATCCGTTTCAGATGAGGTGAGGGTCTGTTCTTGAAGTAAGTGAAGACTGGACAGAGAAGGCTAATACCATGGGACAATGTCACTAAAGTCTGCACTATCATGGAAATAGCAACAGGCTGAATTAGTATAACTGAAATTTCACATGGTAGCACAAAAAAGCATTTCCTAAAAGCTTGTCTCAGCACAATACAGTTCTTCTAATGTCATTTTGGTAGTTTCACCTAGATGTGTGTTTTTGGTTTTCAGTAGATAAATAAAACCCCATATTTGGTTCTCTGACTTCATAACAACATCTATTCAAGTATCATCAGCAGAGTTAGACTATTGAATTTCCCATACTTTAATAAAAATTTTCTATCTAACATAAGAAATCCACCCATGCAATAAAGAAAGATACACAGTCAAGAAAGCAATGGGTCATCCACATTGTAGTATACACATTCTTTAGACAACCAAGACAAAAATATTGTACGACATTTCAGTGTGACACAGTGTGGATGAGAGATGGGGAGCCATAGGTTCACTATGACATGTTTCCATACAACAACAAGGCTTATATGATCATGCTGTCTGTCTGTGTCTCAGGCCTCCTACAGGTACCTGAACTTATTGAACAATTTCAACTAAATCAGAGAGGGTTAAGATCTTTTTCAGCTGGTGAAGCTTTTGTAATGTTCAGTTTCCCACCTGCTAGCCCTCTGAAAGACATCAGAGTAGAAAAACAATCCCTTTCAGGGGAAAAAGCAAGTCAAATCAAGTAGTTTCAGGTTGCTACTAAAATGTGATATGGTTCTACTGAAAATAAACCAAGATCAACCTACAAAATGAAACAGAGCCTTTGTTGACTATTGTTTACAACACTAGCTTTTGGAGAAACATAGGCCTAACTTTATTTTGCTTTTGACTTGTTTAACATTTGCTCCTTGTGTTCCCACACTCATTCTTCACAGTTACTCATGGACTGCTCTAAGGCAGGACCTAGATCTCCTTCCTATTTCATTAGCTAGCTGAAGCAATTCCCAGTCATACCAAGCATGAACACACCCTCCTACTCTGTGACTGCCTTTGCTGACAGGCCAGCCGGTGATTTCATGAGAATATTAGAAGTGTCTTTATTATTAATCTTTCTAACTTAAATAAAATATTTCATAGTCGACTATTTGCCTCACACTTTTATAAATATTTTATACCATAGGCTACAGATTGGACTATGCCTGTCTAAGACAAGGCAAGTAAGAGCAAAAATTGCTGTAAAATTATTCCTCTGAGCTGTGATTTACAACCACATATGAAGCTGTGGACTATGTTTGAGGGCCAGCAAAGGTCATCCTAAGAACATACCTATGGGTCTAAATGTACTAGTTGGAGATTGATACCTTTCCTAGAAAATTTCTGGCTGAAACCAAAAAGGAATTTAAATCCTCTGGTCTAAAACAGAGGAAGATGGGAAAAAATGTTGCCATTGCTGATGCCCTGTATGCTACTTGCAATCCCAACCTGTAGGAAATTAACAGTAAGAGACACAAGGAAAATGCTAGAGCAATGGCCATGTAGCAAAAGACCCAGACAGGAAAGAAAGATTTTCAATGGCTTATAATATGGCTAGCTCTAAACAAATCACTGTCCTTTCACCAAGTACACACCCAGAGGAAGAGTGAAAAAACATAACACCCTGGCCATTATATCACCCCACTGAAAGCCCTGCCATGTGCAAGTGCCAAAGCTTTTCAGCTGAAGGGTAGTGGGAAAGCACACCAGAGAAGAGGAACCATGAACACTTCTGTTGCCTGTACTCAAGTCTGACTTATAAACTGTGTCATCAAGAAACAGCATCAGTAGGTTCCCCAAGAACCTAGCACACACCTATGGCACACTGACAGGAGTCTGAAACTCAGCCTGGAATGAATTTGTCTGTTTCCGTGCAAATGTCTAGTGCACCTTCCAAGCACACAAATTAGCCATGTTTCCTACAAAAAAAGATTTATTACTCAACCCAAATTTATGTCTGGCTACCTGTGTTTCATCCCAACACATATGTTCATTGCTATGTGTTAACCTGAAAGATATGCAACTTCCAGAAGTGATCTGCAGGTGCTTTCCTTTATCATGAAAGAAATTGCCCTCTGTTGTAATACCCTTTTTTCCTGATGCAGCAATAGTATGGCTTAGAAATACAAAAAATCCTCTTCACCAAATGATACATAGATGCAGACCATCTGAATGAATAATCTAAAATACACCTGGTATGGAAGAAATTAACTTCAGTAAAAGTTCTAACTTCTACAAAGGACACCACACAGTTTTACAAACCTAGGAACAGGGCAAGATCTGGGGCAGGACTCCTGCAAATGAATAAACTGCTCAGCTGAGCCATGGACTACTTTGTCATTTTCTTTCCTGATGTTGCATAAAAAGACTTGAGTATACACCCCAAGGCTTTTTATTTTGCTTCCTTGCATCTCTTTGAGTTGGCAATAAGCCTGAGCCTCAGCGTTCCTCAAGTAAAATCAAGAAAACATGTTTTTAAAGTGTACGAGTATTTCTTTTCCTTCACATTGAAAAAGCAGAGATGGAGGAGTCAAAAAAAGGAGTGAGACTGAAATTTTGAATGGTTTACCATGGTATTCCTTAATATCAAGGGAGGAAGGCGTTAAATAACTGGTGCAGGAGCATTTCTCTTTGTTAACACACACAATATCTGAGATTTTGCTGCTCGCTGAGATGTGGAATCCCTCCCACTTGTCCCAGCAGCTCAGAGTCCTGACAGAGGAGGAGATGGAGAAAATAGCAAATGAAGAGCAGCTGTGATTTTTCAAGCATAGTTTCCATTTGTTCCGGATGCCCATAGCAAAACCACCTTGATTTTTGGCAGTAATCAGCCTGAACATGTTTTCTTCAATCTTTTTCATGGTGTGACAAGACACGTTAATGGAAGAAGGCAGCATGCCCATGCACACTAGGCTACCCTGATGTTGCCTAATCTCCACTGATACCCACCCAAGCCAAGTGCACAGAAACTTTCAACCTTTTTCCAAGAATCTTTTTCAACTGGACTTCAGGACCTGCTTGGCCACGCTCTAAGAGCTTATACATGAGCCTGAGGATTGGATTTATGTCTGATCAAGACCTGCTAATGAAACAAACGAAATGACCCCTTGGATCAGACCAATGAACATTTCACTCCATGTTTGCCCACAGTGGAAAATAGAGAGGATTCTAGCAATGGTGACATAGGACAATCAATAACAGAGCATCCTGATCATCCTGGAGGTTTCTTTTTGAATTCTTGCTTTTGGACTCGCATCCCATTCGACTGGGGTTTTTCTTTTAAAATAGGTTGGATTGCCCTGGTTTAAAGGGTTTGTATTTGTTTGATTTGTCTTACTGGAATTTTTCATTTCACAACATTTGTTCTCTCCTGCTTTGCTCATTTCTGTTAGATTGCCTATATCTATGCTGCCTGTATCTTTGTTATGGTTCCTTATATTGTTGCCATGCTGAAAGTAATCTGAATTTCTTCCTTTCTGCTTAACTCCTCAATTTGTCACATGCTTTGCCCTTTAAAGACCTACTCTCAGAAAATCAGGCGGATAGTTCTGGTACAGGCAACTAACTCTAATGAGAAAAGAGATTCTGCTATGAGGGTAAAGGCTTTGGAGAAAGTTCTCCTAAATGAACAATTCCCTTTTTTAGTTAAGCAATATAAATCTAGGAATCTCTACAAACACAGACCACATTACACCACTTAAAACAAAAAAGGGAACAAGCACTTGCATATTTAATCCCTCGGAATCTTTTAAGAGGATCTCCTTTCTTAACCCACCACAACTATCCCAACATCCCACGCAATCATAAGCTGCTGCACTGGTCTTTGCTTTGCCCCATTCAGAGCAGTTTCATTCAATTTTTTGCACATGGGATGAATTCTACAGAATCAAAGTTTGCCAGAAGGACAGATTACTTTTGAACCTGGGATGAAAGAGAAGGAACAGAATTTAGTGTGCCTCTGATTACAGCCACCATGACAGTTCATATGTGTAGCAATAAAAATAACCATAAACCCACCTAATCATTAAAGTAAAGCAAACAATTCCTCTCTGTATCATCATACACAGGTACTAGAGTTACTAATAAACAAGGAAGAGCACTGAGGCACTGGAGGAGCATCTTTCCTATCTCCACAATTTCTTAAACAACTTTAGAGGCATATTTTTATTAAGTATATGCAAGGCAGATGATCTTAAACCTCAAAAAGAGTCTGTATAATAATTGTGTGCTCTTCTAATGCTCTCCAAAGACCTATTCAGAGTCCATTCTGAAAGACAATAATATATCAAGAACTTCTGCAAACTTCCTCCTAATGAACACATGCCAATTTGAGACCAAGAATTCTGGCCTCAGAGGACAAAATAACCACTGCTCTTAGTCTCTGGGTGTTTTGCTACTTTATTTCAGAGTGATTCAAAATCTAATTAAATTTCTAAACTCTAATGAAATTACAGAAGAAAAATCATTTAGGATTATATTATATACAATTACTCACAGCTGAAAATTACAGTTAGCCTCTTTCACCAGGATAGGGTCTCCTGAGAAATCCTTGTTATTCATATAACATATAAATCTGACATCACTCCACTATTTACAGGTCGAAGGTAAAAGCAGAATTAATTAAACATATATATCCTGCCCAGTGGCTGAATGGTGGAGAGTAACAGAGGAACAGCTGATAATGATGACTATGGTGGAAACCACATTCCCCAGTTTGGTCAAGAGACAGAATAAACCTATTGCAAAGCAGGATTTTATTAAGCCTGACTTTTTCTGGTCAGTGCTTTTCCTTACTGGAGGTATGCTATGAACAAAACGAGTGAAGCATATGTGGTCAGCAGCGTGCAGTCAGCTAGCTGAGCTATCTGAAGCATTTTGTGGAGAAGTAGCAACAGAATAAACCAAGTAGCTTTAGAGTTCAGCCAAATGTTTAGTTTAGATGTTTAGTTGCTTCTCTGAAGTAAGCCCCCTGAGACCACTGGCTTGGGCCAGGGTAAAAAATAAAACAGAAAGGGAAAAACAAAAAAGAAAGGGAGAAAAAGGCAAAATTAAAACCAGAGAAAAATAAAAAAGGAAAGGGAAAAAAAAAAAAAAAAAAGAAAGAGAAAGGGGTGAGGGGAAAGAGAGAGTTGATGCTCATACTATCCCTTCCATAAGAGTTTCTCAGGAGCCTTAGGGCATGGGATCATTTGCAGACAAAACACAATGGGGCATGAAAACACTGTGGGTTTCTTAAAAGGATCTTTTCTATCTTGCTTGGGCAGATAGAAAAGCCAACACTTGTTGGTTTTAGTGTTTCCCACTCTGAACCCAGAGAGAGTCAGGGACAGTGAAAGAGCAAAAATGAATTACACAAACATGCATGTGTGCACACAAACACTCACAATAGGTCCAAGCGTTAAAAAATATATCGCATCAACTACACTCAGCCAGTTTTACCTATTCTTCATACAGCAGAATAGGCAAGGAAGTGAGGCCACCTCAGGGGGCACATGGGTCACCTCTATTTATATTTTTAGTGCCTCAAGAGTCTTATTTGTTGGCTAACACAGTGTTTTGCTTAATCCTCCACAAACACCTGGTAGTCATAAATACAATTTTTCACACACAGCTTGTCAGAACAACTAAATGTTTGTGAACATCCTGCTCATTTGCAGTCACATTTTCCCACCAACGTAGCCATACATATGCAGTCACCGGCATTCCTTATGGACTATAATGGTCCCATTAAAAAACAGATTTCTGGAAGGAGGCTTTGTGAGTGTAATTTACTCAGCAAGACAGATGTTTCATCCAGCCTTAAGATGCAAGATTCTGTTGAGACCAGATTGCTCAGACATTCCCTCATCAATAGCAGGAAAAATAAGTATCCAAGAGTTTTCTCTCTGAAAACCTCTCACTTAAAATGTGTTTCAGATTACTTTGGTTGGTGTATATAAGTATCTACATGAGATGAAGACACCGGACAGCAAAGGATTATTCTAAAGCAGGAAGGTACATACAGAGGCAAGAAGTAAAAGCAATAGAGACCCTCCAGAGATCTCTGCTGCAAAAAAATGGGGCTCATGTTCTTTGAGCCTTGCTTTTCCGAACAATGGACCTGAAATGAGTTGGGAGGAATGAGTTCACTTAGCAAAAAGGGCTAATATACTTGTATGCTTTGCTGTCATTCATTTTTGGAACAGGTTAATCTGTTTGAAAGATGAATTTTCCTGAAGAAAAATCTCTTCTTTGATTGTGGTTCAAAGAATAAATTTGACTTCTGGCAGAAGCATCACCTGCTAGTAAGTTCCTGCTTTTTAGTCCCTACTTTGGCAGGACATTCTTCTTAGGTATAAATTCTTTTCCAGGAACTGGCTTGCAATGGTTTTGCAGCCATGGTGGATTTTTTTCCACGCCACTCCTAAAAAGCTGATTATCAAAGGGAAATGTTTAGCCAAGTACTCCTCTAGATGTTACAATGGTATTCCTATTGAATTCAAAAAAATACTGCAGCATTGATAGAGACTGCCTTAAAAGGTTCTCCTTCTAAGACAGAAAATCCACTTGCATGTCCATGGATTTAGAAGACATGAGGAAAGACCAACTAACTGTGGTAGGACTTCTTCAATTTTTAATAAATAAAGGCACCTTAGAGAGCAAAGCAACTGAACTAGGCTGTGACTGTTCCTGTCCAGCTCTTCCACAGAACAGCTTCAAGTGGGCATTTATTTATATGTCTAGCTGAAACCGAGAAAGGGGAACTCCTGTTTGCAAATGTAACTGCTCAGGATGTGGCTGAAGTTTTCCAGTATAGTCACATGACCAGATGTCTGGGGTTGGTTTTGTTTTCATATTTTTTAAGAAGACACTGTGGAAGACCTAAATTCATAAAATTGGGGGCAACTTCTGTGTCAGAACTTCACAATGACCTTCTTAACAAGCTGGGTATCAGTGCTACTGGCGTTTCTTCTCTTACGTAAGTCATCTATCATATTTCTTTCCAATCCTTTTTGAAAGCTTTTTCTTTTCCCTGAGCTTGGTGGGGTTATTTATTTTGCAGCCTAGTTTTATGTATTAAGTTTAAAACTTTGCTTAGAACTCTGTTTCTCGGAGAGAATATTTTTTGAGACAGTGAGTTATTTTGCTGAGTTTTCTCAGCTAGCATTTACTAGACTGAGTGCTAAAGGGTCTGCTGTGTGAATCCAGAACTTCATTATCTGCATCCTTGCAGGTTAGATGGCAGAGATGCTGAATGTCCTGTTTGGCACTGTGTAGAAAACAGTACTTCAGTAGAGTATAAGAAAAAATTTGATCAATGTGCATGTTGTCTGCAAGCCACCTTTGGTCTTTGCAACTCTCTCTCACAGAACCGGATACTTCTGACTCATTCTGGTTCTAATGCTTCTTGCCAGCCCAAACCATGGCTTTCTCTCAATTTGCTTGTTATTTCACAGTTACGTCCAATTTGTGCAGGGAAGAACTGGGGCCCATGGATAGCAAGTGTCAGCAGCAGCCATATAAACACTGGGATTAATGTAGACTAATGGGAAGGATGGGGCAGGCAGCAGCCACAAAGGCACAACTTTACAGTGGTTACTGAAGTCTCTGAGACACTAAGTAAGACTCATCTTTACCTAATGAACACCTCCCACACTACCCTACTTCATGCAGAAATTCATACAAAATCATCACCTACTCTTGGGGAGTCCCACAAGGGCAGTTTGCTCCTGCGTGGAGCATACAGACCAGCTACTCTTGCTTGCATCCACTGGGTACCTGATCCTGCCTCAGCTTCTTTGAGCAAAGCTATCCATAGATGTACAGCAGTGCTTTATTCTCTTGTAGTCCTTCTCAGGGTACACACAGGATGTTGTCGCTCTCACTATCCTATTTGTTGGCCTTTCAAGCCCTCTGCATCTTTCTATTGACACTTCCAAGTCTCCAGAGAAGCAGAAACTGTCCGCCACACAGGACATACATAACCAGCCATTCTTACAGATGTGGAGTCAGCAACATCTGCTCCTCAGTTACTGACTAGTTACTGATCACCAATCAAATGACACAAGTCCCACTAGTACAGCAGCATTTCCTTAGATCAAAGAGATGCAGATTCAAGGGCAGCAACACATGCTCCATAGCAAAAGGCACTTTGCAATAGATAAAAGGAAAATTAATCAATATTCCTCCAACTGACACATGGAAAGGTGCAGGCAAACTATACACCTTAGATGGAGGGCTGCCTGGCAAAGACTAGAGCTCAACAATTTTCATCTCCATGTAAGAGTGGTTCCTGTCTTCATCTATTGCTACAGAGAAGGATTTTGCCTCTAATTTGAGGACCAAAGAAGGACTTAATTTGCCTGGATTCCACCAGTGCCTATCTTATGAAATTCATATGTACCTGGGAATTTTGCTACAATAAATACCAGCCAAAATACATCTTTTAATAATGTTTTTCACGAATGATGTCCAGCAGTCTCATTGCCAGTAACTTCTTGGCCACCATGGGCATTCCTTATTTGACTCTGGAGTTGCTCAGACATCCACTGTGAGCCCCCCTTTTTACAGCCTATCTCAGGGTTCCCCAGATACTTGCTTCCTTTCCCATTTGCTGCCGCAAAGAGAAATGGTCCTGAACCCCGGGCTGCTGCAGTGTCACAGGATCAGCCATTATGTGCTGCGATGAGGAGAAATCTGAGATGGGGAGGAAAGGAGAAGAAAGTCACATGGAAGCAGAAGGCAGTGAGCAAATGGACTAAAGCAAGTGCTGTGCACTGAGGAAGGTGAGGCACATACTGCCGTTTGTCCCTGCAGGTTATGGCTGGGAGCTGCTCACACTATCTAATAAAGTGGGAAAGTGAGCTATTCCTGTTCCCTGATCTTATGTGCAAACTGCATACTGCACCACTTTCCTCACTGTGCTGACCTATGGGAAAGGCACCTCGTGAGCACAGCTACGTCGCAGAGGGCACAGGGAGAACAGGACGTCCCTCAGTGCAGCTCAAAAGCTGTTTTCTGCTTTGCTCAGTGTTGTGTGCCATCTGAGGAGGGCTAAACCACCCCAGGGATACACTGGGATCACAGACCAGGACTCTTAGCCCAGTCCCAGCATGGCGTATTTATTTGCAGGTCCACTACCGTATCAGGAGCTCTGCTCTGGAGGAGGTAACCACAGTGGAAGAGGACTGTAGCAGGCAGGAAGAAGTAAAAGCTCCATAAACTGTGTGCCTGGCTCCAGCATACCACACCAAACCCAGCTCCTCAGGCAGGCTGCCTCAGCACAACCACTCTTATTCTTTCTCTGTCCCCCCCACCTCTAATGCAGGACCTGTCTAGTCTGCTATCTCATTTCCAGACTCTGCGAACATCACATACACAGAAACATTCCACAGCCAGTTAGAGATGCAGCACACACCTTTCACCAGCTTTCTGGTGCAGCCAGGGCCCCAGAGGGCAGATCCTTATTATAGTGCCAGTTGCGTGCTATGCCTGAGCCGGATACATAAGAGAGGTGAGAAAGCACCATCAGTTATGCCAAGACCCTTTGCAAAATGATTCATGAGTCACTCAAGTATAGATACTGCATTCGCCTGCAAGTCTCTTCCACCCAGAAGCAAATATTCTGCAAGTCCAGCAGACTTGTTCAAGATGTGGGAGTTCGTCTAAATACAGTGATAAGGGGCCAGGAATCTAGCACTGGGACTAGAGCACTCCAGAATTTAAGGCATAATTTCTAACCTTTCTGTAGCAGGAGATTTGTGTACATCCCCATCAGGTCTAAATTGAAGATGGGATCTGGGTCAAACAGCAACACATTGTGTTTGATTTAGTCAACCCATTTGTAGTGGTTTAAGCCCCTCAGCCACACAATTTGCTCACTCACTCCCCCCTCTTTCTTCCCTCTGCTCCTGGAGGGGTCGGGAAGGAGAATCAAA
The DNA here is from genome assembly GCA_025447955.1 of Psilopsiagon aurifrons. Taxonomy (NCBI): domain Eukaryota; kingdom Metazoa; phylum Chordata; class Aves; order Psittaciformes; family Psittacidae; genus Psilopsiagon; species Psilopsiagon aurifrons. The sequence continues at coordinate 30,761 of JAOEHY010010473.1, forward strand.
AGAATGCAACTCCCACAGGTTGAGATAAGAACAGTTTAGTAACTAAGGTATAACACAAACCACTGCTGCTACCACCAATAATAATACTGATAAGAGCAATACAAAGGAAGAGAATACAACAGCTCACCACCTATACCCAGCCTGACCACGCAGTGCACCCCCACCCCTCTGGGTCTTTGCCCTCCATTTTTACATCCTGGGCATGACATGCTGTGGTATGGAATACCTCTTTGGTCAGTTTGGGTCAGGGGTTCTGTCTCTGCTTCCTCCCGGCTTCACCTCCTCCCTGGCAGAGCATGAGGCTCTGAAAGTCCTTGGCCAGATCAAAACGTTCTAAGCAGTAACTGAAAACATCGGTGTTATCAGCACTGTTCCCAGGCTGAAAGTCAAAAACACAGCATTGCACCAGCTACCGAGGAGAAAAATGACTGCTACTGCTGAACCCATGACACCATTCCTTTTCTCCTGAGAAGAAACTGAAACAAACAGAAGCCAGCTATCTAACACAGTGTCCTCACCAGCAAATCGTATTTAAGCAGCACCCAGTAAACAATATTAAACCTTAATTAAAACCATATTGAAAATATGAATTGGAAGTGTTCTTTCTAGTCCTGTGGGTTTTCAGAGATTTCCCTTCCTCCCTTTTTAAAAAGAAAATAATAATTTAATTCCAGTATATTAAACTGACCTACATAAAATATTCCATGTAAAATATTATTTCTGCCATAAAACACATAATCTGTCACTAGTTTAATTCCATTAGAAAGCATACATTAAGGTCTATGTATAATGATCATTAGGATAATAAAAGTATTACAATATCACTTTTATTATATTTGAATTTAAAACATTCTTCATATGAACACAAAGAATAATTAAGGGGATGGAAGAAAGGTGGTTTTTTCTTTTTTAATTTATAATGAAATAAATTCACAGGCGAGAGCAAAGATACTGGTTTTTAATCTGGAATTTCAGGAGCTTTTTACACCTACTACATCGTCTGAGATTTTTCCTTTTTTAAATTTCCTTTTCTTTGTAACTTTGATTTTGGTCATTTGGGATAGCAGTTTTTTGAGATTATAGCTGCAATTGGATTCCCGAGCCCTCCCAACTCCCTTCTCCGAGTGTCATGGGGGTTTTGGAGAGAAAACATTTCTGCTTGTATAAAGTAAGTTTCCAGACATTTTAATTAGGAAGAAAAGTTTGGCAAAAAAGGACTTTCAGCTCAGAATTATAGTTCCCAAAATACATTTGCTTTACAACTTAATGTTTCTTTTTTTACGCTTGTCTCCCAGATTTTTGAGGTTTGGATCATAATTTATGAATATTTGGGATTAGAAATGTGATTAAGACCAAGAAATAAAACCAAATCTGTTGTGAACCATCCAATATATCAGATATTTCTGACATAACCATGGAAGCCCCAGAGAGCACACTCAGCTCAAGAGTTTCAGCAGTCTGAAAAGCAGACACAAGATAGATTTCTGTTAAGGTACCAAAAAGGCTGGTTTTGGAGTAGGAGGACTGTGCTTCAAGTTTAAAAGTAATTGTATTTCTAGTGTTCATTTTAAGGGACAGGAAATGAAAGCACACCTCCCCAGACCTCAAGAATCATGCTGTTTTAAAATGCAGGAATCATATCTGCCTTTAAAGCCGCCTCACACCCCAGGTACCTCATGCAGCTACACATCAGTTACGTCATTTGGAGCTACTAGTAAAGACTTTGGTGGAAATATGCCCATCACTGAAAAAGAAAACGTGAGTGTACATTTTTAGCCATTTTATATAATAAGTAAGCAACATTAAAACCAAATGTAACCTCCCCTTTCTCTTGCCTTCTTTTTTTTTTTTTTTTTTTTGGAAAATTTTGAATATTTCCTCAAAAAATTTTGTGGGAATGAATTGTTTTCTTCAAAGCCACTCCATGCTGAGGGCCTGCAGACTTTGAGCATCAGGCAGCACAGCTCACTGCTTTATGGAGAAGGGAAGGGCCAGGACAGTGTTCTTTTTGTGAACAGGGAACTTGGCATGGGAGTCCCTGAAAAGGTTGCTTCCAGTCCATAAGATTCTCTCACAAATGACTCTCTTGTCTACCAGCAATAAATCACATTTGGAGCCTGGAACTATAGAAGGACTGGCTCACAAATTTTCTGGAGAGGGGTGCTGGGGTGTGCTATATTCTCTTTTGTTAGCATGTCATTAGATTTACTGCACTGATAGACTTTTTCTTGATTTATAGCAACTTTTCTTGTATTCAGCTTCCAAGCTTGGATGGAGGAAACTCTGGAATAGAAACAGTACTAACACAACATAAAATGTAAAAATTGTGTATTTTTGATTCTGTCCAAAACCTGGCATGTGGTGCTCACATTCCTAGGATGCCCTTATTAACTTGACTGATAGCTATTCACTACTGCAGGAAGCCTCAGATCCTTTCTTACGTTTTACCAGGATCAACCACGCCCTTGGATATATCCAAACAAGGCATCCTCCTTGAATGCAGAGTATTCTCCTTGATAGCCTAACAGGACAAAATGTTTCCATTTCAGATTTTTGGAGAGCAAAGGTTTATGCTTCTGGAAACTCACAGGAGGAAATAGGTGAGTCCGTGGTGAGAGTTTTGCTTCCAGACAGGAAATTAGGGTCAAAGAAATACAACAAAAATTAATGTGCTTAGAAGACTTTACATACTTGTTATGTGTAGATGATAATCACCTGATTGCATATTCGTATTTTGCCTAGCACAGCAGAGTCCTGCTGTGTGACTGGAGCTTTTAACGCACTTTTGGATAAATAAAATGAGTGCATGCAGCTATGGGAAGCAGGAATAAGGGTTTGGCAGGATCCAAAATGACAAGAGAGTGAGAATGGGGAATTTCACTTTTGGGGGGTGTGGGAAGTACAGCCCTAGCTAAACAACTCAGCTGAATCCTGCACATACCAAATGCTAATGTTATTCATTATAATAAAGTGACTTTGCTCCCCTCAGCTGCAAGTTGACATGGTTTCATGATATGCAGAGGGCTGAAAGAGTAGACTCTTCTCAGCTACCTAGTCTGTCTCAGCATTGTCAAGCCTTTCTGAAGAATAAATGAGTTTGTTTATTTAGAGATACATTTAAACTCTGGAAACTTTGCTTCACATCTGAAACACAAAGACTGTATATATTACTTAACAGTGTATACTCACTGATCTGTTTTCAAATCTGTTTGTAGATTTCACATATGTTATTATAGGAGTTACTCTGGGAGCATTTCTAGCAATCGTTTTTATAGCAGTAATAATCTGCATGATCAAAACCCAGATGATTGACAATGTTTTCGGAGGTAAGAAAAATAGTCCTGCTTTCTTAGAGATCTAGATCTCCTTATGCTCCAACACAGCAGATCTGATCTTCAGTGTTAGGAATTGTGAATGTGCCACAGCTCTAGTTTTTGTCTGAAGAACTATTTTAAAAAGCATCTGAAGTGCTGGAGTCCCTGTAACTGCAGGTTCACATTTTGGTATAACCAACTCTGCTCTTTAGCTCTATGAAACAGATTACCTTCAGCATACTGCTTAAGTATCTTCTAGAATAATTAATTTTTAAACAGAATTCTGTCTGTTCAACATAAGTTAATGAACCTGTTGGATCTCAGCATGGGCAACAGTCTTGCTCACACTTCCTAACCAAACGTACTATTTATTTCACTGATTCTGGAGTTTTCTTTCAAATGCCACTGACTAAGATATGCAGATTCCATCAGAGTACATAGCAAAACTGTAAGTTTTCCACTGCGACTGGTTTTCAAGTTGTTACAAGAAAGCATGTTTTTCATTTGAAACAGGAAAAGGCTCTTTGATGTAAAATCGTAACTGCTGGTAGTAACAGTTCCTTTTGAGTTCGTACCAGCAATTGACAACCCATACTTTTGGATTCAAAATTGAAATCTTAAACTGAATAATGACCACCATTTCAGTAGACAGAAGTTAGTGACAGGCAGAATTTGTCCCATTGCCCTCCATCCTCAGATGCTCTCTTGCTTGACAGGACTCCAAAGTGCTTCACAGACTAATACAGAAGAAATACTGTTATTTCTTCCACTGCTGAAACACAGCTGTCATCTGTGAAATGAAGTTACAGCACACAGTAACACTCAGCTGCAATTAAGAGCTAGAAATAAAGAGCATAGCACATAAAATAACAACAGTTAGTGGCAAATGAGGACAATTGAAGTCCTAGCAGGTTGACTGGAACTTCTGTCGAAGTTATTCTTTTTTTGCAAGAGAAGAGCTCCGGGGCTTTGCTAAGGCAAATCTTTGCAACTTATGTTTTGCTTGTTAAGAGAGGTCTATACTGTTAGTAGTACATGAGAAGTTGGCTTAGAAGGAAACCATAGCAGAAATGGAATCAGTGAGGCAATCTCATGTAATATGTAGGGAAATAATCTTTACTGAAAGAAGAGGAACTATAAAAAGAGTTTGGGGACTGAAAGCCTTGCTCTCTGTATGCCATAGAATCATAGAATGGTTTGGGTTGAAAGGGACCTTAGAGATCACCTAGTTCCAGCCCCCCTGCCATAGGGACGGATGCCATGGTGTATTTAAAAATCTCCATGCTGAAATTCAAAAATGCACCTTTACAGCTCTGGTTGCATGCAAAATGTCGGGTTTTGCAGTCCACTTAAAAACGTAATAAAAGATCATTTACTCAGATAAATGTAGCCAGTTTCGACCACAAAAGATGAATCAGGCATTAAGCAAGGAAAATGCAGTGAGAGAACTCAGCCAGGCTGATGCAGCACAGGACTAGGAGCTTCTTGTCCATCTGCTGTATCCAGAAAGTTTGCTTCTATAGTGATGTCTTTGCATTAGCCATAATGCAACAAATGAGAGGTAATCTTCTGGCATCCAGAACTGTGTAACTCTGTTAAAACACTAGCACACCATGACTTGGTAAAGAGGCGAGCAATGATCTTGACTATTAAGCTTAGAGTGAACCAGACCGAGCTCTATGGGACCAGTACTGCTACAGTGAGCTCAGCCTATCAATCACAATCTGATTTCATGATTTAGAGTACACAGTGCTCTTTTAAGGGGTAATTTTGAATGCAGACAGCCCAGGTACCTCATGAGGATACAAATGACAACGTAATGCCTCTTCCTGAAAGACAAATGGCTAATGCTTTTTTTGTGGCACTATATAGCAGGCCTAATGGGAAACTGCTTCCACCTCATTCTTACCAAGCATCTGCCCTCAAATTTGCTTCTCGTGATGCTCTGGAAATGTGCTACAATCATACTCAAAACATCCAAAATATTAGCAGAGATACAGGTCTGAGAAAATTGATGTAAGATATAGCTGGAAGAAGCAAGGACTTTAGGAAGGTTGCATGACACTACTAATATCAAAGAGCTTTGCCTCAGAAAGAATGGGTGGATCTTATCAGCTACAACTATGTTCTGATTGCATCCTCATAACTTCTGAGCAAGCCTATCACCATTTTGTTCCTGGTCTCTTAACTAATCATATTTTCCTGTTGTCTTTGTAGAGTCAGATGGCAACCTGGATAGAAGGTAAGAGTCATTGTTCCATACGTTTTTTGAGGTGGTGTGATACACAAACTGTAATGTTTAACTTCTCTCTTTATGCATGATGTTGTGATTTGAATAACACATAACATACATGAAAGCATTTAGTGGACCATAATACACAGTGCTTCTAGTGGATCTGTGTGGAAAAAGGAAATCTCTTGTATCGTGGTTTTGACATTTCAGAAATACGAGGGAAATCACAGCAGACTGAGATTCTTTTTGAAAAGAAAATCTTTCAAACACTTTTGATTAAGCTTCTTCTTTGTGTTTGTAGTATGTATTATAACAGCAAATTCATTAAAAAAAAAAAAAAAAAAAGAAAGGCATTTTTAAGGGATGAAAGCCAAAAGCCTTGTTTCAAATGCATATCTACCCGCCAAGGTCATGCAGTGGTCATTCTTTCTGGAAGCAATGTATTTTTACCCTTCACATGCCTTCCCCTAACCTAGAAACAACAAGACCGTTTCAGGTTTTGAGCACGTGATGGATTCACAGGTAGAAGAGGCAGTGCTAGACTGTTTAGGCAACTGCTACTCCTCACCTTCTCCAAGCACCAGCAACAGGGTAGAGATGTACAGGAGCAGAGAATTTGGACCGCAAGTTGTCTGTTGACTGATGGTGGTCTACAGATACTTTTTGTGTCCCTTTGAGACATTTTATAAGTGACTAAAAAAACTCATTAGACATTAATTAATCAGCATTTCCATGAACTGAAGGCAACAGCTGTACTCAGTGACCTAAGAAACGACTTTTGGCCTCCCTGAGACAGCTGGATAGAAGGATGTCCCTGTCACAGTCATTCTTCACAAAGACAGCAAAGCACCGTTTGCTTATTTTGTTGCTCTTACATTCAATTAAAGGTCAAAGCAGGGCACACCTTGCAGCAAGTACTTCAATATTTTGCCTGCCCAACAGAGAAAGGCAAAGCATCTGTTATTTTACCAGGGAGAAACTTCCCCAAACTAACACAACTGTCACAAAATATTTCCTTTCCAGTAACGTACTATTCTAAGACACTGAAAAATTCTGTGTATTAACCTAAAATAGATTATTAATTATCTGGCCAGAGGAACAAACCTTGAACATCCAGTAAACTTTCTGGTGTATTAAGGACGGTATAGAAAAACAATTGGAAGGGCATGATATTCTATGATTCTATAAAGAGCCAAGCCAAAGCAGTTAAGCTAGAGACCAGAACCAAGAGAAAAGGAAATAAAAGGAGAAGAGGCACAAAGTCAAGATCAGACACAGAAGGCAATACATTTACTGCCTGGGTGAAATGCAGATGGTATGATAGATCAGACAATTTATGAACTGCTCCTTGTTTTCTACCTCCCCATGCTGCTTATAATGCGTGATAGTTTCCTTTGAGACAGTTTGAAGATCTATGATAAAACCCTCTGATATTTCTAGGGAAAGCAACTGACTTTGTCACACATAAAAATTTCACATCTTTAACAATGACCTCATATTGACCCCTTATGATTACTTGTCCCTGCCCACAACATTTGCTAAGAGGTAAGAGCGAAGTTTCCAGCTTCGTGCCAAAATCCTGGTTTTAAAGCTGGGAATGTGACACAATATGCAAACTCATTGCCTTAGAGCTACTGACACTGACCAGTTAAAGAAGCTAGAATTCCACAATATCTGAGGGTAAAACTATGTATATTAAATATTACAGTCACACAGCCATCTTGAATCACTCAGGGATGCAGGCAACCCGAAACCCTCAGTGATAATCAAGATCAAGATAATCTCTGATTCTCCCGGACTGGAGACGAGAGCTGGTGTATCTTCTGCAGACAACTTTGTTGTCTCTTGACCAGTTATGATTATTAGTGTTTGCTCAGGAAAGAACCTTAATCCAACTGATAGGGCACTCACCTTTAGCCAGATTTTGTTGCAAACTTCACATCATTATTCCCACAAGAGCCTCAAGCCTTTTAGTAATTTCTCTACCTAGCTGGAATACACTCTGAGTAGGTTTAACCCAGCACAGTACTATCATAGCCAATGGAATTGTTCAGCCTCATTCCAGTTGAAAGCCTTGATGCAGATAATCTTTTTTTATGCTAGAACCCCAATTAGCTGGTACTGAACCTAACCAACACATTGCAAGAACAGTTTTCCACTAAAATCAGGAAGCATTCTGACGTGTCCCCCTTGATACTTTCCCACACGCTTAAAGTAGAAGTGCTTCTACACCCACATGACACTGACAGCTCATTGTGAAATATTTAGCAAAATTTATAACTTTATTTAGTCAGGTATATAATTTTAAGATTTAAATAATCAATTCATAATGGAATGCCCTTAAACTCAGAGGGATATTTACTAACACTTGAGAAGAGAAAGAGGCTTGATGCAAGCTTCTGTCAGCTAACAAAACAGTAATTTAGATGTCAACTGGCAATAATTTAATGTCCTCTATTTTAATTAATAGCTCATGTCAGTTTCAAATGCCATCTTGGTGTAAGCTTGGTAAATTATAATGCCTAAAAATTTCATGCAAGTTTAATGTATTAATAAAAATGTCTGGGCACATTTAATACTAGCTGTATTTTGAGTTAACTACAGTGCATGGCAGCCAGATTTATTTTGACAGGAGACAAAAAAGAGACATACAAAGACAAGGAGAAGAATGGAGAGAGAGAATGTTTACTGAAAAGACAAAGGTACATATTTTAAACTGACTTCAGCAGCAAAAAGGAATCTGTTGCCTCAACACACCCTGGGCAACAGCACACACCAAAACTCCCCATGCCACTCACTGGGTTTTACAGACTCCCAGATAAATCACTCATTAGGAGATCAGGTTTAAAATGCAATGTACAAGTCATTCTGGCGTTTGATGGAGGAGAGGAAGAGCTTGGAAGGTGCATCACCTAAGTGCCAAGCTAATCAGTCATTTTCTCTTGCTACCCAAAAGTATTTTCTTGTATTTTCCCCACTTGACTTCTTGCAAAGAACTGACTTCTCTTTCCTTGCTAGACTATGCTTAGGACACACAAAGTACTCTTGAGAATCAGAATATTCCTCAGACAAATAGAGGCAGGCCTGGAATATTATTGCACATTGCAAGCCTCCAGTTTCCTCATTGCCTAACCCTAAAAACAGCAACATGGTAATACACTAGGTGAAATCATCTGCTTGGAAAATATAAACATCAGAGGTGGCTGGCATAACAAAGTGGCAATCACATGCAAGTTTGAATGTTGAGCTGCTGTTTCTTCCAACATCCATAACTGCCTTAGCCTAAACATTTGAGCCAAGAACTCTTTTCCGAGCATTTTGTCTAGTTCAGGTCTGTAGCCAGCTGCACTGACAGGCAGACAGTGAACAGGATCTGATCTAAAAATTTCATATCCTTCAAACAGATTTAAAGTCAGATAGAAAGGCAAATCTTCTGTTTTGGGGAGGAGAGCAGTTACTTCTGACGTAAATAGTCCAGACTGGTCTGCAGTGCTGTGAATTACAGACTGCACCATTTGCCAAACAGGAAGCCAGTCAAGCAGGCATGAGTCATATCACTGATACTATCAGTCACAAATAAGAGATGCAACCTGTCTAATCACTGGAGTCTGAGCTCAGAATTAAATTTAACTGGAGACCTAGTTTTGATGCTAAAGGTACTTCAGAGTGCCACAAGAGTTCATCCCTTCAAAAATGGGCCCAAAATTTACAAATAAAAATCCACACATGCTGAAAAAAAAGAGATTTTGGCCTTGTCTGAACATGTCATTGGAAGAGTAGTGTACAAGAAAAAAGGATCATGTTCTAGAAACACAGGTTGCACAGGACACTGGGCATTGAAGTGCATTACAGTGACTCAGATACTGCATCAGCTATTCACATGTAACACTATACATTCCGTCTACAGCCAGGGAGCGATACTGTCTCAGCCACTCTACTATCCATTGAAATTATATCTGCTTAAGATGCAAGAACATACTGCTCCTCTACTATAGGCATGTTCAATGGCAAAAGTAATTGAAATAGCAAGATGCCAAAAATAAATCTGCAAAGAAATTGTCTTTATACAGTTCCTAATCAGAGTAACTAAGATGTCCTTTCCACAAAAGATTTTTATACTAAGAGAACAGGAATCAGGGGCTGGTGTTGCGTGTTTCAAGCCATGCTACAACTTTTGTGAGCTTTAATTACTTTTTAATGAAGTAATTTCCTCCTATGCAAATACATCAGACTTAGAGACATGTTTTCTTTCACTGATCTGACTTTAAGAGGACATTTTTCCCAACAGCAAGGTATCTCATTTTGCTGCCTGGAGCAACTAGAATGAGGTTAGCTCATTCTCCACATTTTGTTCAAGCTATGGGCTTCCTGCTAAGACCGCCATTAAGATTTGTTTGGACACCTTTGCAGAGGGAGATTAAATCTATGACATATTACACAAAATATGTGACAACTGAATTGTCTATCACTACGAAGTACTAACAAACATTGTTAGCTGCAGCTGTGGATATGAAGAAGCACACATTTTCCTAAGCATAAACCTATGTCTGTCATATGCCCCCAGGAAACGGACACAATAGCATTCTATCTTCACCTGCAAGATTACAGCCTGCACCTTCCAAGTTTCCGATTGCTTATACATGCTCCTTCAGTTGCTACCAGTTGTCACTTTATCTTTCTGATTCACCTCTCTCAGCACATGGGATGCAAGTAACAAACACAGGCATAGGAAAAGAATTTGTTAAGCACAGTCACTACTATTCCGAGGAAGTCTTTTGAGTGTCACCAATCTTACCAGAAGAGCAAGTATTGGAATGGAATGGTTTGGAAAGGTGGCATAGTCTTTCATGTAGAGTTCCAGCTGCTTGGTCTCTTCCCAGCCTGGTCTTGAGACATGTAACAAGGAAAAACCCTCATCCAAAAGATGGTGGCTACTGGAATGGAAGAGGCGCAACTGTTATCAGAAGCCATCAAACACCACCGACCTTGGATGTGGGCAGTCCTTCCTGAGCGGTCTCATATTTCTGCATTAGCAGAACAGTGCCTGGAACAGACAGAATCCTCCAAGTTGCAAACAAAACCCAGAGCTTCAGCTATTGAAAACTGGACCTGCCAGGAATATACCCAGCAGAAGCCAGCTCACACTGCAGCATGGAAGGGCCTCCCTGGAACAACAATCACTTCATACAGTCCCACAAAAACACACTGCAGTGGATCTGCCCCAGCCCACTGGTTACCTCTCTTTCCCCACTCAAATCTGTTCTGCCCTTGTTGAGTGCAGCCATAGCATTCCTGCCATAGAAAAAAGCACTGTCTGGTCTGGAAAGAGGAATACGGGAAAACAGTTCAGCAGAGGAATATGGGAAAACAGAGAAGACACAGAACTGGAGAAGGTACCAAAAAGCTTCAAAGGCTATCCAGTTTTCACCTGCCTATGACCATCACTGTAGCTGATGGAAATCACAGAGCTCTGTTGCTTCCTAATCCATCTATTCTCCCATCTCCATTCTGGCCGTCTTTCCCAGTGCTTCCTGAGCTTTTTCCCCCCTTGTTTGTAGCCTACACCTATTTCTTCCTATTTGGAGTACTAGAAATGGTGATGTCTATACAATGCAAATTATCCTATAGCTCCCCCCTGTACCTTGCAGACCACTGCTCTTGGACAGATTGATGACATCCTTGACCTTGTTTTGGGCTGAGTGCCTTGAATCTTCATCTTTCACAGTTCCATTCCTGTATGCTCCAACTATCTTTTGGACTCGTGGAAGACGCAAAACTGAGTTTCACTCTTCTAATTTCTCCTTTCAGGAGCTGTGACCAGTTCAAAGTAGCCTTCTCATGCATGGCCATTAAGCTTCTTGCAACAACAGAAATTAAGCCTTGTAGGGAAAAAAAATTAGCCATACCCTAAATGCACCCCTGTTCTCTTTAAGTCCCCAGTAATCCAGACAACTACCTGGACTTCCTCAGTAATCCCCATCTTAGAGGCACTGAGTTGCCTGTGTCTGTCTTTGCTCTCTGTCATGGGTTCACCCATGACACTCTCCTAAAACAAGCTTCCTTTTTCTTTTCCTCTCCCAGGAATATTCCTTTTAACCTATGACAATCAATGTCATCTTCTTGGATCTGGAGAAAGTGGTCATGTAGATTCAGCAGAATCTTTGACGCCTCTGGGGTCAAAGACTTGAGTGTTTTTTCTTAACACCCCTCAGCTAAATCTGAAGTTGGTTTTTCACTTGCCACTTTTTTTTCCTCTAAGCAGCCCTTTGCAGGGTCTTTCATTCTGCCAAATAATATTTTCTACAGACAACTCAATCATCAGGTCAACATAAAGTTTTCATAAGTTGTTGGTGGTTTACAAAAAGGCATAAACAGAGCCAGCAAAGACACTTGGCCTCCTCCATGATAAGCCTTGCAAAATCAAACAAAAAGATTCCTTTCTGATCTGCTTTGACTGCAGGGTTTCCCTTCACATTGGCCAAATATCCACTATTGAGGGAATATATCCACTAGTCCAACTATCCACTGCTGATCACCACCATGGCGAAATATCCACTACTGGGGGAATGAGAGTGGAAGACAACTTGGAGGGCTACAGTCCTCTTAGTGAAGTGCTTTTGCATTTTTGCTGCAGAAGCAGATACCACATGCATAAGATGAGCCTGGCCCTCCTAATACACCAGAGCAGGTTCAGTTCACTTAGCACTGTAGGGATTAGTGGATGGCTGATAGAACGAAGGCTGCATTCAATGCCTTAGGTTTTCTCAGTGCACATCTTGGGAACTGAGTTTAATGAGTTTAAAGATGCACAAATTCCATAATAATGCATGCTACTGTAAGTACGAACAGAGATGGCCTAAAGAGCTCCAAGCATGTTTGTGTTAAGTGTTAAAAGATGAGCACATGATCTCAGCAGAAATGTCTCAATTTCTTGCACACAATATATTTGCAGAAAAAAAAAATTAAATACCCATTCTGGGTTGAGGCAGTGGCCTCCAGTGACTGGAGATTTTCTACCTGGTTCTGTCACTGTCCTGTCTAGCCAAACTTGTTCTTCCGAACAACCTTGGACATGTTACTTTGGCTCAGGTTACCCTTTCCATAAAATGAAATTGATCTTTATATCACACATTTCAAAACCATGGACATTAAGTTTTGCACTGTGCTGGGGACACCAGGGTTTATAAAGCAGTATTAAGACACTCTGTATAAGACACTCTGTAGGCACTTTCAGGCTCTCAGTTCCTCTTAGCACTGTTCATGAATGGAGGGAATTCTTTCTATACAGACATGTACGCACACAGAGTTTATATATATATATGTACGCACACAGAGTTTATATATATATATATCCATATCTCCACACACATATAGCCCAGACTGTTAGGGTAAGATTAATTCATTAATTCATTAAACCCATTTCCAGGATACAGCATACTTCACTGATGCCAGCTACCAGCCTGATGGGCAGAGCCACACTTCTGGCTATTTTTTGCTCCTCCCTGGCCACCCTTCACATTCCCTAGGAGAGCATCTGGCCCAGGATGCCAGTTCTCCCCTCAGATATGGGGGCTGCATTTGTAGTTGACCTTTTCACAGCTGCCAAACAGAGAGGAATCCTTACTCCTTCCTACCCCTCTGCACAACTGTTTGGGGCTAGTCTCTGAATCATTTGATTGTAAGAGTTGGTGCCAAACCTGCTGATTCAGGAGAATACTTTCCTAGTAATACTCAGGCACCTGTTAGAGGGAATTCCTTCCACAGCCACGGTGGTCTCTGCTAGCAAACTTGCTGGTGCCACTGATTCCTGCAATAAACAAGTGACTCTGCTTTTCCCTGGAGCTGCTGTGAGTCTGGATGAAAAAAGATAAATGTTTCTGGAAGAGCACCCTCTTCACTCCTGTCAACAGACATCCAGGGTAACTCAAATATTAGATGTCACCAAGTGGAGAATCCGCTGCTCCCAGGCAGCACCTGTCTGCCATCCAGACTGAGCAGCTTTATGTTGACTAGGGCTTGTCAGGGAGGTGACAACACGGGATTAGTTAGGAATGAAAGCTGCTGCCATAGCTAAAGGACAGCTTCAAAACAAAACAAAACAAAACAAGGCCTCCTGAAGCAAGGGACTTGGAGTTCTACAGCTTTTAGCCAGAAAGAAAAGCATCAAAACAGAACTCATGCATATTCCAACTCAGAATTTCCTGTACTGCATTTAATTTCTAAGTAAGTTCACACCAAATGTATGAAAAATGAGTCACTAATTTCAGATGGAACCTTTTTTCAGTAAATAATATTGTTTATAGATCCTTTTTTAAGCACATGTATGTAGTCTGACAGATAATTTATTTAATTCCGTGATCTTTTACTCTCTGAGAGTTCTTCCTTGAATGACCTGTACTGGGTATAAACATCCAAAGTGTTTTTTTTCTGATTGTTGCTTATAACTGCCTATCTCCATATTCCGTGGGCACTTCACAGCCTGGTGTCAGAGAGCAAATAGCAAACTGAAAGAAATGATCAATGATGATGACTTCTGCTTTACAGGCTGAAAATGCTTGGGGACTCATGGAGTATTTTTCATAGGTTAACAGAAGTTCATGGGCTTAGAGGCTTTCTGTATGGGTTTAAATTGGCCTTAAAGATACTTCAAAGAGGTCCACAGCTTCAATGGAAAATTTGTATGGACTTGTAAATTGCAAAACACAAAAAAATCACTGGCTGAAAAGCAGCCAGGTGGGGGGGTCATGTATGTTTGGTTTTTTTCTTCATTAAAAACAACAACTATCCTGCTCTCAAATGTGATTTACTTCATAGACATTAAAATACTTGTGTGGGTACAAGGGGTGTGGGAGAGAGGGCCAGGAGCTGGAGACAAGTGCTGAAAAATAATTACCTCTTCACATACAAATACTGTTTTTAAAGTGTTTGTGAACTGATTCTTTTCAATGAGCTTCCATGACTCCCTGGGCAATATCAAAGCAGGGGATCAGCAGTGTATCTGATCTCCAGAGACAGTTCTGCTCTGCTTCCCCCTGCGTCCCTGTGCAGCTGCATATTCTGGTCAGGCCGTCACACATCTCCATGGCCTAGTGGAACTGGCCCTGCCAAAAATCTATATGGTATAACATAAAATTCATTTTCAGAGAGATCAGGCTTTTCAAGGGCATCTGTCACAGGGGAAGTAGTAAAGTATTACAGCTGAGCTGCCGGGGAAGGCTGGACCATCCTTTCCTGGCATTGGCATTGTTAACAGGGGGAAGGCTGCCTGAGAGCATCAGCAAGAAAGCCACTCTCTTTAGGTGACTTACCAATTAGATTGGGCTAAACAGAGAAGAGGATTGGCTTCCCATGCAGTTCTTTGTTTGTTCTTTCTGTGGGCAGAGGACTCAGTTACTTAAGATTATGCCACAGGCAGGACATCACTTAAAAACAATACTGACAGAAAATGCCCTTCCCAGTAGTTCCCTGCCACCTTCTCTTCAGACACAGGCTGGGGAAGGGATAAAGTGAACACCCCTGAACCTAATCCATTGCTGATTCACCCAGTTAGCTCAAATCATTTTGCACTGGACTTGTTTTGCATTAATTTGTTATCACAGTCAGAAGAAGAGGATAGAACTGTTGTTTTTAATGGCTGCAGTTCCAGACAGGCAGGAATTTGCATAACTTGGTTCACATGCTCAAGTTATTTTGTTTGAAGAAATTTTCACAAGTTCATAAGCTCACCCCATGTCAGGTTCCCTGATTATGTTTTGAAATGTCTCCCCTTTCTGGGAAAGAGCTGCCACAAACTGTTCGGAACAAGCTGAAAAATATTGCTATATAACTATGACACCCTGAGTAACATCAGAACCGTATCACTGTGTATGTGAAGTGCCAGACACCAATGCAGGCAAAAGAGGGCTGAGAAAACCCCCAGGTACCTCCAGTGTGGTCACCAGGTTTCATGCAAAATGGGTTGGCAGGCAGATACTGGCTAGGTGCTGATAAGCTTCCCTCCTTGCATTTCAGCAGACACCTCTGGATGCTCTGGAAGCGCCTCAAGAACTTTGCAAAGCTGGCAGTGTGTAAATTCAGCTGTGAAAGCAGTGCAGGACAGTGCAGGTGCTGCCACCTTATAGCTCTATGCTGACTCACCCCAGTCCCAAACCGGAGAAAGAAAGGAGGAAGTGGAGCAGAGCAGAAAAAAATCCGTCCGATTCCTGCCTATATATGCCTCACCACATGGTCTCCAATGGGTTGTATGACCAGTTCAAACTATAAAAATGAGAATCAGGTCTTAACTTTCTTACAGGCATTAATGGTTAGTGCAGTAAATTTCACACGGACAGAAAATTTCAGTGCAGTTTTCTAGAAGACACATGATGAAGTTCCTCTCAAGAGAAGGAAAAAAGACTCAGGGAAATGATGAGAAGAATATCCCTCACTGCCTGCCAAATCTCCTGTGAGTTCTGTCTTTAGCAAAGTCACCAGAAAACTGCTTAAGTAGTACTGAAGGAAAGGGACTATGATGAATACTATTTCCCAGTAGAGTCGTGAGATCTAATATAAATAAGCTGAAGACTGCAAGGCAAGATCTTATTTCCAAACACTGACGCTAGATGGAGTAAAACTGAATGAAAGATTAAGAGCAGAGAAGAAAAAAATAAAGAAGAAAAGTTCCTGAATTTTCCCAGCTCCTAATGTGTTGCTTCTTTGAATGCTGATCTTTGATTATTGCTCTAAATGTCACAATATCTCACTCTCTGTACTTTACAGGTCAAACATGGGATCAAGCCAAAACAGGTATGTGTAGGGACAAGGGGGAGGCTGAAGAAGCAGAGAGATTGAGTGACAGTGCTAGGCAGACACGTAGATGTTGTAAAAACACATCAACATAGGGAAAGGTTACACATTCCCGTAGGTAAAGGAAAGGCTGAACAGCAATAAAGGCTGTGGGGCTACCCTAACGTCCTAGTGACAGCCCAGATCTGCCAGACCCTCTGCATAGCCTAAGGTACATAATTTAACTGCCTCATCCTTCCCAGCTCTGTACCTGGAATACCCTAACATAAGGCCCTAGCATACTTCAAGACTGTCTGCCCTATGCAGCTGCAATGCAACTCCCCCAACATTTGCAGGTACTTCAACTGGTAAGCTCTTGGAAAGATGTAGACATAATATGGATCCAGCAGCTGCTCAGTTGCTCTCTACTTATGTGACAAGGCAATGATGGGAAGCTGCCCAAACGATGATAATCCAAAGTCTGCAGTTCTTATATTAGGATGCTGCCCTAAAATGCATTGGTTGCTGCTAGTGGATTCCTACCTGGCAGCAAAGAAGGCATTGGGAAGTCATCACAGCATCAAGAAACATACATTTGTCCTGTTAATTCACTTAGGAAAAACAGATACTTCCAAAGACACATCAATACATCTAGGAAAAGTTAAGTGGAAGGAACTCCATGAAGGTAATTTCAGCAACTCTATTAAAAATTTTCTAGAATTCTTCTAATTTTTATGTGGGTGTCTCTTAGCTCAGTTTTTACAATGATTCTATGAATCATCCCAGGCAAAACCAAAGCCAGCAAATTATTGTTAACCTGTGATTTTTCCTTCTTTTCAGAGATGACATCAATGTGCCAGGAAAACAAAGTATAAATGATCAATAAACCTTTTGCGGTCAACAGTTACCTGGTCTGAGGATCAATAAAAATCTCTTGTACAAAGACAGGAATCTTACCAATACCAATTCCTTTCTTTGTTCTTTAATTGAAAGACTGATTGATTGATTACAGGAAGAGCTTATGGTGCATGCTGACTTCAATCACCTGCACACAAGAAGGGCCTGTAATCCCCAACAGCATGTATATGAAGGAAATGTATGAGAAAAATCAAATAGATGAGCTGTGCTCATTAATAGATCCTGTTTAGTCTGTGCTAAGCATACAATTGATTTCTAAAATCAATTAAATCAAGGTAGGAATACATTTCAGCAGGAGAATCCATGGTCACACCCATATTTCAAGATAGGCAAATAACGACTGAAGTAACTTGAAAAAAAAAAATCATTCATTTGACGTTGAAGCAGAATAAAGCTTCTCACTTTTTTCAGGAAACACATGTTCTGTGCTAACAGGAAAACATTTCATTCACCCCAAAGTTATATCTTCTTTGGCTCTAGGACTAATGTCTTGTATAACTGGCGGTGGTAGTTCTAATCTCAGCCTTTTTAATGAATCAAAATTTAAAATTAAAAATTCCTTTTTGAAATAATGGTTTTTATGTTTTGTTTTTAGAACATTGAAATAAAAACAACTTTGTATGCTCAGAAAAAAAAAAAGCTTCTGGGCACCTGAAACACAACGCTTAATGCCATCATTCTACGAACAAGATAATCTGACACGGACAAAATTTACCCACCCTTCCTTTTTAGTATAAAACAATGCACTAAATTCAATCAGAATTTGTGAATAATCTCAGTCTCCCAGCTCCTTCATTCTTATTCTAGCAATATATATTCTCTTGAATTTGATTTCGTCATAATTGCTTTACCTGATCCAATTATAGTGAGAGTGACAAGAATTAAAAATAGAGCTTTGTCTCAGAATATTTAGAATAGTTTAAATAATTTTAAATGGTTTAAACCCAAGTTGCTTTGTAAACACATTCCAACCTTTATCAAAGCTCTGAGCCTGTAGTTCAGAAAATAATGTTATAGTTCTGTTTAACCCACTTTTTTCAAGAATGCTGTATTACAGCAGATATCTTCATCACCAGGTGTGAGAAAAGCAGGAATATTTTTATATTTCATGCCAGCTTTTCCTTTCAGCTTGTGAAGACAGGGCAGCGAATGCTACTTGGCTAGGAGCAATGCACTGGGCATCCCCTGCTATTCCTGCAGCTCCTCTCAGGAAACCCAGCAGGACTCAAAGGCTTGAGAGCCTCAGGTAGATATCACACAGAGCATCAAGTAATGTCTCAACATTTCACAGGTAATGTTATGTTGTAACATTATCGGATGACTCCAAGCAGGATATTACATTATTTTATTGCAACCTACAAACCCCACTATCGAGATCCAAAGACTGCAAACTGTCAATAGATCGGATCTTCCTAAACTTGCATTCAGGCCAATGCCTGCAGACATATGGATTTGGTTTAATCTCTCATCCAGTGCACATTCCTGAAGTTAACTTTAAACCCGTGTTTGGTCTCAGTTATGCCATGCGGCAGATCATAAAGTTCTTTCCAGTTTTTCACTACTGTAATGTAACAGAAGTTATCCAACTTATAAAAAATAATTCAACCTAGAAATTCTGTGTATTATTAAGAAATATAACTTCAAAAACTCATGGAAACCAGGGCCTCCCATCCAATAATCAACTTTCAGACCATGTAGAGCTGCAATTAACCCTGCATATTAAAGCCAGAGCTGATGTGCTGAGTCAGGGACTTAGAGTGAACACACTGTCAGATCATAAAAGCACATATATAAGAATCTTTCTTCTCTGAAGAAGAAGATAGTGTATTACTTGCAACTGTAACTGAAAGCATTTGAATATGGCTTTGTTCTGACCTTAGAAAAGCAGGTAATTTTCCAAATGTGCAAAGAAAACTGGATGTTTTGGTGGTTTTTTTGTGCATTTTGTGCAACAAAATGTAAGGTTTATTTTCAGAGAAAAAGAATAGATTTCCCTGGATTCCTTGGTGTCTGTTATCCAGGTTAGTGACACTGTAGTTCATTAGCTGCATTTGCTAACAGATAAACTAAAGCACTAATGTGATACTTGTAAGTAATATTGTATGTGCACATGTGTAAGTGAATAAACCATTTTGAAAGGTATCTGCTAATTGATTTGCTTCCTTTAGTACCATTTAATTAAGACTTAGAACAGGAGAGATCATGTGGTCAGGGAGGGAAGCTATTACCTTCCCTTATTTGCGTGAACAAATGTTTCTTTCACTTAATTTCAGTACACTGTGGAAAATAAAGATGAAAATAAACTGAAAATGTTAAGCTACAAGCAGTAGAAGAGAAAAGCCTGGAGAATTAAAGTTAGTAATCCTCCTCAGGCAAATGTACTGGGGTGGTGAGTAGATTATGAATTTCCAAAACCTTGGTATGTGCCTTGGCTCACTGGGTAAGGGAAAAAGATGGACAGCGCAGAGAAAGACAGCTGAGGACAAGAGACCCCTGGAGCTGCTGCTTGTGCTGCCACTGAGAGGTTTGGATGCACTGGGTACACTTAGTAACTGCTACTGTTGCACAGGGCTGCTGTGGCAGCCCTTTGCCACCCCAAGGAGCTGCTTGTTTTGCCCGTTCCTACAACCAGTTTTACCAACACTGCTTGCAGCATCAGTAGCTCCTGAATTTGGGCCAAGTAACACAGCACTGATTGCAAACAATCAGTAAAGAAAAACTAGATGAAAGGGGAGCGTTTTGGAGGCATTCAGTCAAAAGACAAAAGGAGCTGTAAGCTCCACTAATTCTTGATCATGGATTCATCTCTGGCATTCCACAACCAGCACAATAGACATCTGCACTCTCCTATTCTACTGTCCAGCACAGGTTATGCCAACCCATGCTGAGCACTCTGAGCTTGCTGGCATTCTCTTGAATGGATAACAGTGGGAAGGCCTTTGGAGTTGGCATTTGGACACATGCCCCAGTTATGTCAAGCTGGACCTACCATCTCCTCATGGCAGATGCACAGCGACATAATGATTCTTGTGAATAGAGTTATTCAGAAGAGAAGACAGTTGTAGACACAAGAAGTGGGCTAAGAGGTACATACACAGCATTCATTTCTAAAGAGATAACGATGCAGCATTGGCTTTGGTTACAATGCATGTGCCACAGTAACAGTGGGATCATTCAGCTCAGATCCTGCCGTCAGCTGCATCAGTGCAAATCGAGACTAACTGCAGGAGTCACACAGCTTGGCACAGTACTCATTCACATAGTAATAAATCAGATGAAACTCCACTGGACCCAGTACAACTGCATGGGTTGAAAAGAAGTGCCTGTGGGAGAAGTCCTGTAAATCAGATCTCACTAATATTAACCAGCTCTGAGCAGTGTGAAGAAGAGTCTGATTCAGCTCCTTCCAAACAGGATAAATGGCGAACGTAATAGTCAAAAACAGTTGCAATCTGAATCATTCTTGGCCTCTCTAATGCCTATAAGTGAAAGGTCAGGTCATTTTTGCCAAGAGTTTTTTTTTGGGTGTCTTTTTGTGTTTTGTTTTTTTTTTTTTTTTTTTTTTTTTTTTTGCTTTTTTGTTATAATTTCACTTAATAAAATAAAAAATAATAAGACTATTAAAAATTATTTGACTCACCAACCAAATATGGAAAAACAAAAGCAAAATGGAGTACCTACCTAGCAAACCTAATAAAGGAAGGATGCTTATACTATACAAATAGGATTTATACAGGATTCACACCTCTGAAAATCTCTCTCATTGCACACAGAGAATGCTAGGATAGCCAGACTAGGTCTGAGTGAAGTCCATCCTCTCCAACAGCCTCTTTGCCACAGGGGCTGATAACAAATATCTAGATGAAGTCTAAAAGCATAGCTAGCATACATCAGTGCTCTCCTAGAAGACCCTAATATCCTACAGCATTAAGTGTTCTTCTTAAATCTATTTATATTCTAATGTACTTTCCTTCCATAGTCAGAAGTGTTTTATTCCACAGATACTATATATTTATACATAAAAAAGAAATAAAAAATCACAAAAGCCTTTGCCTTTCCTGTCACTACATCAGTGAATTTGCATGGGCACTACTAACACAGAAAGAAAGGAACTTGCACACTCCTTCATTTCTTTACAGAGTGAGGAAATGAGACATGGAGCAGTGCAAGTGCTGCACCAAAGGCCAATTCAAGATCAGCAGAGCAGAGAATACAGACAATGCTTTCCAAGTTCAGTGTGGGTGACCTAGTTATTAGACCATTATTCTTCTTTACTACAGCCTTCAAAAAGAATGCTGGTTTTGGAATGGTTAGGTGTTAAGTATTTCACCTTATTGAATATATACAGTCTCGATTCTCATATTTCAGGCTTTAAGCCCTGGAAGAATCCTGTGTTTTACTCACAACTGCATCAAACAGGAGCCTCAGCAAAGTCAGTGATATTACACTGGGCTTGAGCACTGTGTGGACTAATAACAAGCCCAAATGAGTCATAGGCAAACTGTCACACTGCACACATTCGGTTTCCTGAATTCAGTTATAAAATGTGTTCCCCATTGCCATAATCGAAGCAGTGCTTGCAGTAGGTTAGCAACGTTTCATTTGGATCCCTCACACCACTGATAATGGCAGTCTGTCCTGATGCAGACAATCCACAAGGCCTTTCTTTCCTTTACAACCAGATTCTACTCAGCACTAACAGGAGTCTTTCTGAGTCAATGAGCAATTAGAATGATTATATTTAATTGTATTCTTTAATTATTCCACAGTACTGAGGGAGGACTCACAGGGCTGGGACCAGATGCAAAAATATTCCATTGTGATTAAAACTGTCTGAAATGCTCCAATGAATTTAAAACACTGACTATTCACCCCTTTGGTGGACAACAACCCCCGTATGTTTTAAGCTGCTTGATATTTAAGCTCATGAGAGTGACACCAGGGAAGAAAAGAAACCTGTAGTGAGTGCAGAAGGGCTGCTGCAGGGACCCCTTCAAAGGAGCTGCTACCTTGAAATACGTATAAGACATGAAACAGCTACTTAGAAGAAAAGGCTGCTGCCTATTTGCAGGATGAGCAGTTCTAACAGCAATTGGCAAAGAAATCATGAAGCCTGGGCAGGCTGGTTGGCAAATTGGCCCCTCACATACCTGCTGTCTCCAACAGCTTTAGGACCTTGCTATTCCACCCCAGGTGCCTCTCTGGGAGGTTATTGGAATCTTTCTGTCCTGGGTCAATTGCCTGATCTCACATATCAAAGACTAGAGGTACCCAGCTCTTTCCTTTGGATCTGATCCCACTGGAGGCTTCTGCTCCTTCCTTCCAAAGGGATGCAGTGCTCAAAGTAGATCTGGAAAGGCTCTGAGGTACCTTAGGGGGTCCTGGTGTGAGAGGCTGACTGGATGAATTTGATACGGGACTGGGGACAGCGGCAGGTTTGAAGGGACTTGGCTGGGGGTGCGTGGTAAATTGCTTTTTCAGATGAGCAAACTGATGATATAAAGGAGTACTAAATATAAGAGAGAATTAACTTATGCTGGGAAGGGAAAAAAAGTGCTTGCACAGGGAAGGCAGGATATGTGAACTTAAAAATCGCCCCAAATCACTGCTTTAGCAGAATCAGGAACAGCAGAAAAAGCAGAGTGAAGTCAACAGTCATTATTTAACTTGAAGTTTTGCGTAGTCTGATACTCTACTTGAGACACTAGGTCTTTAAATCGTGTGGTGGTGACAATCCCCACTCTAATTTAAAATATACCTTTCTCTTGATGCTGTAGGGAACAGTCAGAAGCTCTGATCTCTGCTACATCATGAAGGCTCAGAAACTGGGAGATCAGTAGTGCTAATTAAAGAACCCCGAAACCTCTAAACTGTCAGGATTATTTTGAGTGTGCTTATAGGTTTTTGAATTCTCAGGGTTACAGACACAAGTGCAGTAAACAAGGGGCCCATACCTGCTTTCTTCTCAAAAGGCAGTTCCTTCCCTGTGACATACACCAAGCCCATGAGGTTTCTGGCTTACAGAGGGCAAAAGCCTAGTTCTGCATCTCCTCTTAAAGTTATTCTAAGATGTAATGGAGGAAAAGCCCAGAAGAAAGAAACTGCATATTGCTGGGAACTCAAGTGCAAATGATTTCCTCTAGGGACTGGCAGAAATGAGTTAGAGGTGTAGACTAAATGAAAAGTATTGCATTGGCATTAAATGTAAATGTTGTGTATACGTAACTATGGCCTGTGTCAGTAGTAGTGAGTTTGCCCTTCTCCATTCTCTTCCTCCCCACTATATTGAGACCTCTCTTACACTTACCCAACAAGATCACTGCCTCAGTCCTGCATCCCTTGCATAGAAATGATTCCTACAGTCAGTTTCCTTGAGTACAATCATCCAGATACCAATGCTGCACATTAATAATTTGCATCTAACTCATAACATTTTCCAAATAATGCTAATTAGACGATAACTCAACTGTAATTGCTGTTAAATAGCACGATCTACACATACAAGAGGGTGAAAATGGAAAACAATTCTCAAGCCCATGTGATATAACATTGACAAAACCAATAAACTTTTCATTCAGTTCTACGACCTGCCAGGCTTTTCAGAGATGATGATGAATGCGGGCAACATTTTAAGCAGAGTTCAAACATGAAGATCAACTTTTAACACCCTTGCCCTGTGCTTTTCATGAAGTAGACTGAAAGACACTCAGATCAGATGAGATGCTCATGAGAGGAAGAGCAATAGACCTTAGCACCAGCCACATCCTCTGTCTATGCCTGGATGGAGCAGTCTGCAGCTTGGTGCACCAGCACACATCCCACCCTTGCTTTTCCCTGCTCATTGATGGAGCTTGCAGCTTGAGCCGTAACAGAACTGTGGCCTAGCAACATGTGCTAAAACTGAGCTGCCTCAGTGAAACCTCCTAAGGGTGCATAGACTTGCACAGCGTAGTCCCTTAGTTTCACCATGTTGAAGGGCTTAGACACACATTGCATTCAGAGTTGGGCACAGCTACAACTGATTTTTATTTATCCCATGAGTTTAAGGGGAACAAGATGAAGCTGTACCTGGATCTTCTGTGTGAGCCATAAATGCCATCCCACCATGACTAAGGAAAAATAAAAAATTCATCTCATGTCCTTGATTTACTATGATTTAGTGAGTGGAAAACAGTCACTAGCATAGAAGCATGTGGTTCTTCAGGCATCGTTGGGGAGGTGATTCTATTGATCTGGATCGAGCTGAGGTTTAGAACATGTAGGAGAAAGGAGCAGAGGGGGGCTTGACTGCTGCATGGCTTGTCTGCAACAGGAGCAAGAAAACCACACAAAGTTCAGGGTGAATCCAGAAGGTATCAAGCCTCAAACCAAATAACAGCTGCTAGCTCTCTGCTCCCAAGCCTTCTTACTGACTTATCTATTATCTCCTCCTGCGTAATTTGTCATAATCTCTGATTCGTCAGGCCAATTAATCATGCTTCAGAAAAAATGAGATTTCTCTCAAGGAGATTATCTGTCTCTGACAAACAAGAGATAATTCAATTAGCTTTCTTTTTCTAAACATTTATTAACTAGTTTTGGTAAATTAGTCCTTTTTGTAATTTAGCTATAATTTAGGAAGATTTAATATGTCATTAGGCACATCAAATTCTGTGTTAATATAACATTATGGTTGAGATTGTAATTGCTCCAGAGTCAGGAACTGTATACTTAAATGGCTTGATTCTCACATGGAAGGGGCTGATAGGAAGTATACAGGACTCCACAAAAATTCCCCTTAAAATCCCTTCTTCTGTGAGTTAAGCACATACTTAAGGACTCTGGAGAATAGGTGGCTTTATCTGACTTGGATAAGAACTCTAAGTATTTTTACATGTTTATTTTCAGAGTTTCTACATACCATGGAAGTTTATAGTATACACGAATTTAACCCTCCTCACAGTTCTTAAAGTTCCTATTTTCTATACTGCAATTTCTTGAGAAAATCCTAGTGCCCAACAGGAGTACCTGACTGTGGCCTGCCAGATGAGAATTTCTCCTCTGATTCATTCTGGATTATGCCTTTTAGTCTTTTTTTGACAATGACAATTGATACTAACTCAATGACATTAAAGAAGTCAATGCAACTTCATACTGAGAGTGAAAATCAGCCTTCATGCTGGGGGGAAATAAAAAGAAAACCAAAGCAATTGAGTTGTGTGGTTTTTAAAAGGCATTACAGCAGAAGCAGATCCAGTTTTAAAGCAATGTTAATTACCATAGCAGGGTCACAGAGATTTTGCCCAAACTGAATGTGAAGAGTCAGTTCCAGCAGACTAATCCCTACACACTGCTGGGTGAGGCCTGACTGTAGCATGGATTCAGAATATTGTAACTGGTCACAGGAACAACAGAACTCAGGGTATTTCCTAGCAAACCTCTTAGTAACCTGACCACATCAGATCCTTTGAAGGTTCATGTTTGACAGTATGAAATGCTAAGATTTGGAGAATCTTTTCTTTCAGAGAATTTTGGGGCTCAGGCCAGGGCAGCCTTCTCCCATTGTTTGAATAGATTGGCCAGTTTCTATCACATCTCAACAGAAGGGCAGATTCCTCCCAGACACTTACATTCCAGTACATTTATGAAGATGAGCAGCTAGGAAAAGACCGCATTAGCCCTCTCTACAATGTGGATCCTATTGCCTAAGAAGACACAAAACCCCATTTGAAGCTTTTTGCAAGGCTGGGGCAGTCTCTAGATCTCTCTTTACAGATTACCTGACACCTAATAGTAGCCATAGCCTTATTTAGCTAATGTCAACCAAGTATATAACACGAATCTGTTAGGAAGCAGACTTTATCAGTTCTGCTGCTCGCAAGATGCATCTGCTTACTGTTGAAATATACAGCAGAAGTAGTAGGAAAATGGCCACAATTTAAGACAAACCATCTCAGCCCATCACAGTGGCAAAGCCATTACCTGCCAACTCTGTGGTAAACCACATTTAAGAAAACAGAAAGGTTTTTATCACAGGCAGCTGCCTATCTGACTCTCAGCTGGAATGACAGGTACCCATTTACAGCTGAGTTGGTGAATAAAAGCTTTGAAGAAGCAAGATCTGACTCTGTCTTGAAAACAGTCATCGCTAGCACAACAAGGGAGCTTATACCTCTGGCAAAAAGCCAGATGTTGTAACCACTCTGGCATCACACCTTCATTTAGAGAAAATAAGAACTTTCCTCAATTTTATTTTACGGTTAAGATAGTCCAGAACTCATTAGATGCCATGCTGTTCACTAGTTTAAACACATAAATTTATGCATTAAATAAATTGCATAAAACTGAGGCTTTTTAATGAGTTATTTCAAGTGGTAATAAAAGGCATGATTCTGCACTCAGCTATGCACTAACAAACCCTGGGAGTAACTTGATGGAATTACTGCAGCAAAGACAGGTTGAGACAAGAAGAGAGCACAGCCTGTGTATTTTTTAATTTAAAATATTCCTATATTTAACTACAACCCTAAACTCAATAATTATTACCATTAAGGGATTTATTACGCAAGCATTGCTCTGGAGAAAGCCCAGCTGACCTCAGTGGGAATTCTGCCCAAGTAAACTTCCCATTGGAGTATGCAATCCTCTTGTATGCTCATAATCATGAGCATTAGCAGAGACCAGACCCATGTCTGACAACTATTTCCTTAGCTCTCAAAGGTGTCATTAGCAGCAGAGGTGAAGCTTTAAAAACTATTAGGACAGATTCCCTCTGTCCCTTTTTGGTCTGCATAGTGTCCATTAGCGCTCTGCAAGCAGCTGGGAGGAATTCACAGCCCTGGGCTGCAGGCTGCATTAAGCTTTTTTAATGCTGTTGTGGGACATAGAGAAGAGTGGTGGAAATGTAAATATCCCAGAGAAAAAGGAGTGTTCACCGCATGTGTGGAGCTGTGCCTTTAAAAAGTGCTGGTTTGACACATGTAGAAGGAAATGTTCATTTTGATGGAGGTTCATTCAGAGCAAAGCTGACATGTTCAGACATCACATTTACAGTCTGTCAGACTCCCAGACTTGGCGTTATCTCAGGACAAAGTATGGTATTGGGGGAGAATCAAACTGTTCTGCAGGAATGAATAATGGAGTGGGTAAACTCCCTACAGTGAAAAAACCTTTAGAGAAGTACTGCACAGTTTATATACCTACAAAAAAATGAATGCTATCAGAAGGATATTAGGCAGAAAGTCAGTTTATTTCTGATAAAAGTTGGATCTCAAATGCTTGAGGTTTTTGGTAGTTTTCAATTAAGACAGCCAAGGGGCTCACAATGAAAATGGATTGCAGAATCTTAAGGAGGACTGCATTCCATGCAAAAATGGAACAAGATTTGTTAATGTAAGGGGAATGAAAAGTATAAGAATTGTTTATAAGTTTATAAGAACAAACCTAAGACTGGAAAGATGAACAATTTTTCTGGAGGTGGAAAAAGGGAGTTGGGGAGGATGGGAACTGTCTAACCAAGACCCTGATAAGAGAACAGCTCTTCACTGGCATTAAGACACACACACAGAGTGAAGTCAGAGATGGCTCATGAAAGACCCATAAATAAACTCTGGCAAACATCTGGAATCTGCCAAGCAAAGGAAGTCACCCAGACTCAGCTGAAGCTTAGAGTGCAGGCTGCTCTGATACTGTGGCCATGACAGCATGCAGAAAGCATTGCAAGTAAAGAAATGAAGACAGAAGCTGTCCATGGAGCTCTAAGGCCAAAACAACAACACGAGCCAAAACTATGCCCAGATTCTACAACTATGTGAGAGCTGTAATTATGGACAAGATGTCAAGCAAGGCTTGGCAAGTTCAATGATGGCAACACCAACACTGCAGCTCCTGGGGAAATCTGGGCAGCGTGGCCGCAAAATATGATTTAGCTGCCAACTGTGGGATGCTTGCTAGTTTTCTCTCTGATGTGCAAGTCAATGTGATGCCAGAAACAGTTGTATTAGCACTATACTAAGGATAAAATAGGTCAAAGGCAAAGACCATTAAAGAGCTATGAGAATCAGACATACAGACAATTAACAAATTGGAAACAAGACAATTTTCTAAGACTTGGTGAAGAAGGAAAATATTATTGCTGATTTTAAGGTAGTAAGACTGAGCATGGAGAAGGAGTGACCAAAACAACCCAAAGAAGGCTTTAGGGACACCTTTCAGGAAAAAAGGAAGCTCTCGAAGAGTGCTGAAAACTCTAGAAGAATGCAATTATTCCAAGACAGAGGCCCCCAGGAAAGCTAACTTTCCCCTAAAAAGGAACTAAGCTTAGGCCTGTTTCTCTGGGAAGGCAAGGAAGAAGTATCAGTCCAGTTGCTGAACATCTGCTCTGGCTGCTGTAGGGGACAACAGACAATTCATGGAAAGCCAGGAACTCCCTGACAACAAATGCTGATGTAAGTGAAATCAAAGTATATCTCAGGGTATTATAATTTTTAAGTTTAAATTTTAAATGTGCTTTTGCAAATTTTATTAATCCACAGAATATGCAGCATTTAAAATGGAAATATCATAGCCAGAAAGAACTACAGATGTCAGTAATTAGTGGCACATTATTCCCATTTCATTGTAAAACAGATGTGTGCATTATTTTAATTATAATGACTAATATAACATCTGCCTTTGACATATATGAGCGTAATATTTTCCGTGAGTCATTGCTTTAAGTATGGTTTTGATTTTATTTACTTCCCTAAGTTCAGTGTCAGAGAAGGAAAGTATATCTGCTGCACGCAGATCAAAAAAAACCCAGAGAAGGAAAGTATATCTGTTGCACGCAGATCAAAAAAGACCCAGAGAAAGTCTCTGTGTATTATTGTAAACCTGTGTTTTGACAGGATGTATTTGCAACTGGTAAGTAGAATCCAGCTTCATTCAAATTACTTCTTTATAATGATAATATTTTCTTACCCTGAGGCTACACCACAAACAATTATGGAACATTTTGGAGACTGCATGGTGTGCTATTACTTTTAAAAGATAGTATCCTGCTTCACTTTTTTCCCTACAATCTTTTTTTCTTCAAAGCAATGTCGAAATACACTCTTTTTTGAAAATTACTTGCATATGCCATGGCTTTTATTATGGTCATTTAGCACTGTGGTCACCTACTGTGCAGCTAGCTTTTCAGTCAAATTGTTGACTGTCTTTGCACTGACAGTCAGAGAGGAGTCCATACAAAAAACCGAAACAGACCTCAACAACAGAATCACCAGCAGGCATTGAACAAGGTATTAATATAACCTATGTGCCATTCAAGCAGAATTTAGACGCTTTCACCCCCCTATCTTATTTAATTTTAGAGGCTACCTATGTTCAGATACAGACTTCTCTGAAAAATCAGCATGATGATTGTGAGTCCCAGAGAAGGAGCTGTGCCCTCCTTTCCACAGCCATTAAGGGACACACAAACCTTTGAGCCTCTCCATTAGTTCGGTGAAGTCAACCCCAAGCGTGGGACACCCACTCTCAGCATTGGTGTTGTAAACTTTGCTGGCAATTTCCCTGAAGTTTTCAACATCTGACCTTTTAAAATTACACATTTTGAAGTTCACATTGCCCTATCGGCTCTGCCATTGCACTCAGCCTCTATTTATTGTCACTCTCCATTTTCAATCCCCACCATAACCTTCTAGTCTTATTATTAATGACTTTTGATAGACTTTAACTATCAGAGTAGAAATGTTCTATGTGCAGGCTCTCCACAGCGACCTGCTTGCTTTTTTTTTTAAACTGAGTAAATATTAGTCACCCATTTGAAGAAAAAAAAGAACTAAAGAGGGAGCTTTGCCAACATCTGACTTAAAATCAATGCAATAAACTTTTAATACCTTCATAAGTGAGAAAAATCATTTGCCATGCTTCCTGGGGACAATCTTGATTTCAAAGCTGTCTTGCCCAAGTCACAGAGAATCATTCATACAGGTTTTCCATCATTTAAAAAGTACAGAGTATAAACCATTTTTTTGAACTTGCACAGAGGAATTTGTTGGATGCTCACTTGTAATTCTGCCCATGTCCCTGCTGCCCTGCACAGACTATTGTTCCACGTAGCCATGGAGCTAGCAAATCAGACCGGACATAGCCATAAAGGATCTGGCTGCTAATTCACCTCATCAAATCACTAATTGTAATGGGTCAGGACCTCCGCTCTTCCATCAAACAGCGCAAATAATTCAGCACCTTTCTGAGGCCTGCTATTGGAGTAGTTGGCTTCTCCCTGCTTTAGAAAAAAAAATGAGGAATTTTGTCTATTGCCTTCTCATGTAAGAAAAGGAATGCAGGAAAAAAAAGTCACTTTTTTTTTTTTCTTTAATAAGTAGTGCAAATTTGAGAGTTTATACAAGCAACTTTTCAGACAGAAAAAAATACAAGCTAATTTTGTGATATGGCAACCCTACATTTTATCACATGGCCATGACACTGCTCAGAAAAATGTCTCTGTTTGGTTAGAGAATGCATCCAAGCATACAGTATGTACGGTATGCAATATGTGGCTTCTTTCACATTCTCTGCAAAGAATCATTTAACAACTGGCACCTGAACTTCTGCACTATAAAAAAGAACAGTCAAAGCATTTCTTTTGCTCCTTATTTTTACCTTCAAAGGAAATATGAAGAAGAACACACAATATTCAACACCTGATGGCTACTCAAAGGAGATACTTTTAACTTCCTACACTATCAACATATTTTTCACTTAAAGCATATACTATATGTCCACATCTACAACATGAAAGATAATCTATCCTAAAATACTCAGTATTTGAGGGCCATGAAATATTTTGTTATTCAAAGCTGTGCCAAAAAATCCTCGCAGAGATCGTCTTAGAAACACAAGTAAGGTAACTTTTTAAGTAGCTCATGGACCTGCTGGATATTTGGATGTATGTTCCTTATTTCACTGCTCAGCAGGAAACATAACCACTTGTCTCATCCATAACTCCTCCCAAAGCTCACAGATAAAAGTTTGACCACTACTCAACCCTATATAGCATAAAAATTTGACTGGAGCTTATTGATTACAGTAATGTCTGGTAAAAATCATTACTCAAAGAATTCCTTAAGAAACAGTAGGGTTTTACTTCTGGTTTTAAGTTTAGAGAATCTCTTTTTAAGTTAGCTGCTGCCAGTGTGACGACACCATTCCTGACAACAGTGCAAAAGGCAAACACATATTCCAAGGACATTCCTGAGGTTAGTGAAGGATTCCCTGCTTTTCCAACAACAAATGCTGCACTGTGGGTACATGTGTGGGTACTTTGTTTCCAGCCTGGAATGTTTTAAAAAATACAAAACACAGAGATGCAGGATTTATTATCCAAACTTAAAAGCAGAACCACTCAGTGGATAAAGAACTGTCTGGATGGCCAAATGCAAAGAGTTGTGCTCAATGGGTCAATGTCCAGCTGGAGACCAGTAACGAGTGGTGTCCCTCAGGGATCGGTGTTGGGAC
>JAOEHY010010474.1:0-21622 GCA_025447955.1 Psilopsiagon aurifrons
AAGAGCTCATCTCAGTCTCCCCTCTGGCAGTTAAAGCCATTCTTCTTGTCCTGTCCCTCCATCGCTTGTCCAAAGCCCTTCTCCAGCTTTCCTGCAGACCCTTTTAGATACTAGAATTTGCTATCAGATTTGCAAACTTCCATGTCTGCGGCTGCTAAATGTTGGTTATTCTTGCTCAGATCAGCTGCAGATCAGTGGCAATTACACTACAGGATCTGTCACCTTAATCAACCCAAGAACAGGACAATCTTTTTTCAATGGAACATTAATTTCAGACAAGCTGAAGTGAAACCTTTTAGCAGCTTAATTCAAAAAAGGGGGGGAAATGAGGATGTCCCACTAAACTCAAGCAGTTAAGGATACAAGGTAAAATAATAGCTATCATGGGAAGTAGCGGAGAAGTTCATCCCACCTCTAAGAGAATAATTAGTAAGACGCAGAATGCACAATCAGGAAAAATAAGAAAATGTATCAGGGCTTATATGTGGAAGTAAATCCAGGTCTTACAGATAATAAGATGTATTTTTGCTAGGGTTCAGTTTCTGTTTATATAATACACACTTAAACATACGTATCTCATCTTAAAGTGAAGCTTGGAGATTACAGTGGCAGAGGGATGTGTACGCACACATGTGTGACAAGAACATCCTCATAGCTAGCATGGAGAAAGGGTTGCATGCAATTTAAGCCATCTTGTCTCTTGTAAACATGCCCTGAATTATACAGACAGTTATACACAATATTATTCTAGACACATTTTTCAGAGAATTTAAAGGATTTTCTTGGCCAAGTCCCACTAAAGTTAAATACGAGATAGGGATTATTCCTTAGGACTGTCTTGAAAATCTTAATCACAGATATCTATTAAGTGTCCTGAATCATGAATCCCTTAATCAGAATGCAGCTGACAAAGCAATCTATAAGCTGATATGAAGTCTGCAGACTTTTACAAGGTTTTCCATTAAATGTCACCTTTGTCATGATGCACTTTATTATCATGTTGGCTGCTAGATCATGACAGTTCAGTTTCATTCACGATATATCAATGCTACCTTTTTGTCTGTCATATTCCAAACATACTGAGTGAATACTTATTTCCATAGCCGCCTAAAGCAGTCAGAAGTCCTCAGAAGGAATGAACAGTACCTGCACTTCTGCCTGTGTCACCAGATAGGATTCTGTTACTGTGGTTATACACCTAAGTGCTGATATAGCTTCAAATACTGCAGAGTTACTGAAGATTTCTAAAGGAGCTGGGGAGGGACAAAGTTTTAAAGCTCTGAAGCTGCTTTGAAGCCATGCTGAACTCAAACAAAAGTTTCACCAGCAAGAATGGACACGATTTATTTTGAAACATAAAAGCATTCCATGCTGACATTTTCAACAAAATAAGTTTTCATCTTAGAAACACCAAAACAGTTTGAGGGTTAGGGATTTTCTGGGTTTGCCTTTTGGGTTTCTTGGGAGACTGGGCTGTACAATCAACCAGAAAATCCATGGAGCAGTATATGGGAAACTAGGATTGATTCACTGTGGTATTCATAGAGCTCTTTCTCTTATACCTCCTCAGCAGCAAGAATGGGTCAAGCAAAGTTTTTTGTTAGCTTCTGTCTAACTATTCTTTTAAACGTTCTTTAGACTCCCAAGTAGCTTTTCATCCAGCTACTGGATTCAAGAAGTTTCCACCATTTGGGTTCCATTCCACAGCCTCTTTTCTAACTTTAGGTTTCTGCTTCCTAAAAGACACCTTATTCTTGTCATATACGAAGAGGCTAAGTGAGACTTTCTTCCCTAAGTGAGACTATTGGCAAGCTGAGTTCTATAGCTACAGTCTGCACCCAGGGCAGAGATTTTGGCTTTCCCTCCTAAATGCAAATAGTCTGCTGCATGCATTGAGTAGGAGCCATAATGGTCATCTGCACTGCAAAATTTGCACCACTTTGCTGCAATTCTCTGATTGTCACCAGAATACAAATACCTGATGGAAAACACTTGGTCACTTCCCAAAGACCCTTTGTCTTTATGATTTATTTTTGATTTTCTCCCAGAATGCCACCAAAGTGAGTTAAACATATTGCAATCCTATCTGGCTAACAAGAGGTCCATTTAGTTGTGATTAGCACCTCTGTCACTGCGCACACACGCATAGAAATCAAAAGCTGTACATCAGATTCAGTGTGAAATGCAGAGGAGGAACTGACATA
The DNA here is from genome assembly GCA_025447955.1 of Psilopsiagon aurifrons. Classification (NCBI taxonomy): domain Eukaryota; kingdom Metazoa; phylum Chordata; class Aves; order Psittaciformes; family Psittacidae; genus Psilopsiagon; species Psilopsiagon aurifrons. The sequence goes on from JAOEHY010010474.1 coordinate 2,205, forward strand.
CCCAGGGACACACGGCAGTTAGAGGTGGCAAAGCCAGGAGCTGATGCTCAGCTCCTCAGCATCGCTGCCTCTCTCACATACATAGGCAGAGATGATTAAATATATGATCAGTTATTGTCTCCATCAACTAGAAGAAACCTAACAAAGAACATTTATCACCTCTCTTAACAGCTCTTAGCTCAAGCTGTATATGCTGTTTCAGCAGACCAGTCCAACCTCCATTTCACATGGAATTTGAAGAAGGAAAGCTGCTCATTCTAAGGTGAATACAGAAGGCTCTGTCAGAGAGTCAAGAGTATGTAGTCTTGGCGCGCTACACCCCTCCTCCATCAGGTAAGTCCTTTAAAAAAAGAAACAATTTTCCTTTTCTTTTCCCTCTTTTCTACTTATGACCACATAGCAGCCTCTGAACCATCTGTATCCCTGCACTGATACAACCACAGAGGACAGCAGGCAGCAGCTTGCAAAACTTTTTCTGATCAGTCACGAGAATGTAACTACAGCTCTAGATAATTTGCAGACTGAGAGTAAAGATGGCATAATGAAAAGCGTATGCAAGATTTGTGCTTGTTGGCCCTTGTTTCGTTGATGCCGAATGACCTTGTCTACGCTTGCTTGGAAAAGACAACAATCTGCTACCGATACAAACTAGACCACGCTTCGCTCCTTCTGAAATAAAAGAGAACTGAGATTCAGGCTGTAGGGAAGACATATTTATCCTGTGGGTCAAATGGTATGCAGCCAGCACATGGTGTGCTCCGTGAGTATCCAGAGGCGCTAGTTTGTCTTCAGGGGACAGGCAGACAAATTTAGAGCAAGCCCCGGGCAGCCCTTGAAGCACAAAGCCAGCATGGAGGTTGTTTCAGGCATTTTCTAAGAGCAGATCTGCTCTCTGTTCTCTCCCTTACATAGGAAAACCAAAAAACTCAATATGATTATGCTTCTGAATCAGCAACACTTAGTTCTTGAAAAAACGATCAACTAATGAAAGTAGCTCCTTTCTGTGCAATTCCTGTATTTAGTGTAGGGTTATAGTTAACGTTGAGGCGCTAGAATGGATATTAAAGATCATTGCTTTAGCCTTCCTCTCCATAGCCATTATAGTATCCACCAGATAATACAAACAGGCAAAGGAGGAGAAATGACAAAGTCTGGCATTACATTATTGTATTAGAAGGCACCCTATTATTTTCTTCAAGTATGCTTTTGGAAAATTGCTGTTGAACTGAGGATATGTTCAAACCCCCTTCATTGTCTGGACAGAAGTAATAGCTGCCCAAAACCCTCACATACGGGCATGTCATGGAGTACTCCCAACTTGAAATGTTCTATGATTTATATTTTGCAATATCTACATAAGAAAAAAAACCTTTATTCTAGAACTTTCATGGCTTTTGTCAATTCCTTTTTCTGTCAACTCAGGGACTGACAGATAATGGTGGTAAAAATCTGATGCCAGGGATGTAAAATGTAGACATGTAAGAAGTGGACAGCCGCAAAACACAGGAGCTTACGTGAGTGGTTCCACTGCAAGCAGGAACATCAGCATGAGCTGGGCACAGAGAAACCTAAAGGATTCTAACCTTTCTGTGCAGCTGTAGCCAGATGAAAGCAAGCTGTTTCTTTACATAAATAACACAATAGTGGATTCTGACCTGAGAATCACATCAGAATTTTAATAACAGCTGCCCTGCATACATTAAGAATTACGTTTGCTAATACTGGTTCTTAATTTGTCCTTCTATGCTTCATTGAGGTTATTCTCCCCCATACTCTGATTCCTACAGCTTGATGCCAAAAGTAATTGCTTCATCTACTTAATGGGATTATATATTTATTATAGACAGAAACAAATCCTCAATAAGTGAAATCAGAAGCCAGTGAAGAGTTAAATGAGAAATCCCCAGGTCCTGGAAAAAATACATACCATTTGCCTTAGCTTTCCCCCAAATAAAGCAAAAGACAAGACTGAAAATGCACCACGTTTAATGCCACATAAAACAAACTGTTAAGAAGATAGATACATACAAAGCTCTAAGTGTGTAGCCTGTTAAAAAAATCCATCCCTGACCATACAAAAGGTGTTGTTCAAACTCAACATTTTACTCCAGAACAGAAATGTTTCCCTGTAACAATTCTGCAACAGACTATAGGTACAACCCATGGTGCTGACAACAGACATCTCATTATCAGCCTTTTCCTTGTGGCTCATTAACTTTTTAAAAGAGGGAAAGAAATGGAGAAAACACTTAAGATGTATGAGTGGGGTCTCATGTCTACTACAGCAAACAATGGTTCCTATCTCATGGTTTCAGACTCAGAAAACAAGACTCAAGCAAAAAGCTGTGTTTTGCCTAAGCTGAAATCTTTCTAAAAAGAAACATCTTTCTAAGAGAATTTTGTGTTGAAACAAAGGGCTAACAGGATTAAAAACCAGGCACGAGAAAGGAAAGAAACCTGCATTGGCAAAAATGAGAACAATGCACTCCCAACTTGTTCGTGCTTCTACTGAGGTCAGTGCCTTCAGGGTGCTGTCACAATACCCGGCTCTCCTGAGGTAACTCCAGAACGAAACACTTTAGAAAGATCTTTAAAAGGTTTTAATCATTTAAGTCCACTTCCATTAACTAAACTGCATTCTAACCATCTGCTTCATAGGAACGACAGTACAACAGCAGAGTTCTGGAAGTTGCAGCTGGAACTGCCAGAATTTCCAAAGAGATTGGCATGACTGGGTGCACTTCCCAGTGGAAATGTCACAGGAGCTGTAGTTCTTCATGTGTCCTGCAGCTACAGCCCCTCTACCAGACAGCAGAGCTCCTCTTAACTCCTGACCAATGGAGGTGATTGAAGATTCAGCCTCTTGAGAGAGCGCGGGGCTGCCCTTGGTGAGTCACTAGTGCTTCTTACATTACCAAGCCAAACAAGTGAAAATGTTTGTTCACATGCACTTCAGAGAAGTGTCAGAAAATGCTCTATTTATACCAGCAATTGAAATAATGTGCTTTGTCTTATGAAACTGCATCACCCTGGACCTCAAAGCATGTTAGTGGCATTACTGAATCAAGCCTTCCTCACAATGATATTCACTACTTCTGAAATTGAAGGTAACACAAGAAGTGCAAAGCTGTTGAGCAGGGAAAAAACCCCAGGAAGTCAGGTTTGTGTGTTCTGGCTCCTCCCCAGCCAAAGAGTACTATCCCCAAGGTTTCAAATGATGAAACTGCTTCCCCTGTTCCCAGACTCTACCTTGGTGAAATGCATCTTCTGAGTGGACAGTACAAGATACATTTATGGATAACCAGTGAGATGCTATTCTTTGCTACATGTATACCAAGGCTCAAATGTGATCTGAATGACTCCCTAGAGTTTAAATTTATATGCAACTTGGGGACACTGGATACCATGTGTTGCTACACAGAGCTAAAACATTGCAATCTCTGTTTATAAATCTTGGAGAAAAATGCATTTTCCTGAGCTGCAGCTATGGCAACAAGCAACCCAATATTGAGCAGAGTTGCATAGTGTAATATACAAAGGATTTGTTTGTTAACTTCTGAAATAATTTATTGGAAAATCCAGGGCAATTAGACTGCTGCCCATGGATTTATGCAATGTGGATGGGCATCATGCTCTGCAATGCTGGCCAGTAAAAACTGAAGCTTTATTTTCTCAAAGCTGCTTTGTTTTACTTAAAAATCAAAACAAATGTAAAAAAGTCCCAACTGACACATCCCAAATGTCAAACTCTGAACTTGGGTGAAAATCTGTGATTTCACAGTTGGCCCTAAAGATCTCAGCTCCTCCAGAAAGGGGACACCTGACTTCATAATCCTTCTGAACTCTGGGGTACCTGTTAACCCTTGTTGTTTTGACACCTTAGTGAAATGGATTCAGCTGTTCCTGAATTACAGCAAAGGTGGGGATAATAGATCTAGGCCTTAAGCCTGTGTCTTTAGTAAGTAGAGCTCTAAAATATGTCTGCTTTTGTATTTGAAAGATTCAACTTCTGGCACCAGTGTTTCAGTTAAAAACATCCTTCATATCACCTGCTTACACATTCTTGGGGTGCTGTCATCTGACTTTACCACTTCACAGGGGAAAATAGTCATTCTTGTCCTACTTTTAAGAGGCAAATTAAAGCAACCTCCACAAATCATTAGGGTATAGTTATGTGACCAAGGGAGTGACACTCTATGCTCATAGGCAATACATAGCAAAAGTCAGTCAACAAATCGATATACACCTCTGTACCTCAATTTCCCCTTTGTTCAATAAGGATTACAGTGCTGGTTTCCTTTGCAAAATACCTTGAGATCTATCAAAACCAGTTACTGGCAATATCCATTTGCAACATGAAATCCCTAAGTGTGTTTCCTGCAGTCCCAGGCAGTCATAAAGTAATTGAGAAACCATCCGCATACAAATTACCAAATAACAGCCTCCAAATGTTGTGTTTTCTTTTATTGACTCCTCATACTGATGCAGAAAGTGCAACCTGTTTCTGATGTCAAGTGCCTACATTCACCTTTACCCTGTGTTTACCCAGAATGTTATTTTCACAGCTGCAGAAAACATCATTATCAAGAAACAGCCTGTCTAAATTATTAGGAAAACGGAACAATTGATGTTTCTATAATACACAGTATTCCCCATCTGAGCCTTGAAATCAATTATGGAAAACATTAGGCTTCTCTGTCTTCCCTTGGACCAATTTCAAGATCCAGTATTTTATCATCATTTGTTCCAACATTATAATTGTCCATTGACTTTGATTAAGCTCTTTTTAGCCTAAGCTCAGCTCTTGAAGACTCTTTCTTACATCTGAACTCATACAGCAGCTTGCTTTGTAGGGGGGGCCCACCCCCTTCCCCATATGCTTTATTTTTTTCCTGCAGCTGAATTGGTTATTTTCAAAGTAACTTCTGCAAACTTCTCTCCCATAACTCCCTTTCCCCCTTTATTCTCAGTCTTCATAAACAGAGGTAGGTGCTATTCTTCATTAGGTTTCTTTTCCCCACTACACAGTCCTCAGAGTTGGAAGCACATCAAAACAAGGAGATGCTCAACTACTGGGCACCTGTTTTTTGAGTTTCAGGCTGGATTTGGCATTCCTTGAACCAAATAACCATAATAATGGAAATTCTCTGCAAAATTATCACTTCTCTGAGTTTCCAGGGTGTCTACCATTGGTGCAGATTCACTGTCTTAAATGCAAAGCACCCAACATGCTAACTCACCCTCCCCAGCTCCAAGCACCCATTCTACCTGCATGTCAAGACAAAAGCAGTTTGAGCTGAAAACCAGGTTCCAAAACTCTGAGATGACCTGTGAAAATTTTGGTCTATCTTGTTTTCTGGGAAGTTCTAGATAAAAGTAATGTTCTGAAGCCATAGGGATTTTAGGTTTTAAAACCATCTCATTTCGCAAACATAAAAATACTGTAACATGCCTGTATGTTGCCAAATGCCCCATTTCACTGCTTCCATGACAAGATGGAGAGAGAAGAAATCATCAGGGACCAGGCAGGAGCAAGTCCTTTGCTAAACTGTTAACAGCTGATGGAGAAGGTGGGCAAACACTGAACACTAAGAAACTAACCCAGTCCTCTGTCATTGCATCCTACCTATCTTCTTTGATGCCTCTCCGTAATGAAAGCAGATCACTCCTGTCCATCTCCACTGATTCTAACCTTCATATTCATTTCTAAGGCAAAACCCTGTAGATTAGAGCAATCAAAGGTAAAAGTAATTTCTGATTCAGGAAACAACTTGAATAACCCTTCTGAACCTCAACAGGACCCTCAGGGCTTCGCTGCAGTAGCCACTTGCCCTGCCGTATGTTTCTTTTGGCCTGAATGAATGCAAAGAATTAAAAAAGTTGCCTGTTTCCATCATGTGCTTGGTCTCTGCCTCATTTGGCAAGGTATTTAAGCATATACCCTACTCTAAGCCGAACCTTTGGGGACTATTTCTACAGGCTAAGTAACTTATTTAGTGACCATCGCTCTTACCACAGTGTAATTCTCCATTCCAAACAAATTCAATCCATAAAACTACAGTTGAAAGGCGGAATTTCACCACAGAGTGGGCAAGGAACAAAACAGAGGAGGAAAAGGAAGGTTAAGAGGATTTGTCAGGTCTGTAGGCCTCATGGGAGAGGTTCAGATTAGAGCCCAAATCCAGACTTGCATGGTGCTGACAGAAAACTGCTAAGGTTTGGAATGAATATTGTTTAGCTGCCTTAAAAACCAGTCTTTTTGCTGGCTGCTGCTGTGAATAAATCCTATCCACTTGGGTCAGGGCTGGCTTAAAATCATTACCGCTCAAGCAGAAAGTCCATTATCCATTCAGACATTTGGCCTATCCCTTTTTCTTTTCTTTTCCCTTCTCAATATTACTGCACATCAAATGATTGTATTGACTCATCCTCTTACAGAAATTAACACTCCTGGATGTTAAGAAGAGCATATTTGAAATCAATGTCCTTCTTGACTCACTGCTGCAAATATCCAGATCTTTGGGCTCATTTGGGGTCTTTGCTAAACTGAAAGGCAAAACTCTTATTAGAGACTAATTGGCTCCATAAGTAACACGGGTGCCTGATACCCTGCAAGAACCTGCAGAGGGACCTTCCCTTGCAAATGCCAGTCAAAGTGCTGATCAAGAAAGGGCTGCATTAGGCTGTTTCAGCAGCGATACACACACACCAGCTTTCTGACAAAGCAGAGAGGTTGTGAAATAACATGAGCAGAAAGCCTGGAGAAGGTCAGCCTGGAGAAGTCTCAGGGGAGCAGTCTTCCAATACATAAACGGGGCCTACAAGAAATTTGGAGAGGGGCTTTGGACAAGGGCCTATAGGGACAGAACAAGGGGAATGGATTTAACCTGCCAGAGGGGAGATGGAGAGATGGAGATGAGCTCTTGGGCAGAAGCTCTTCCCTGTGAGGGTGCTGAGGCGCTGACACAGGGTGCCCAGAGAAGCTGTGGCTGCCCCATCCCTGGCGATGTTCAAGGCCAGGTTGGAGCACCCTGCTCTAGTGGAAGGTGTCCCTGCCTGTGGCAGGGGATTGGAACTGGAGGAGCTTTAAGGTCCCTTCCAACCCAAACCATTCCATGACTCTATGATTATTTTCTTTTGTCTGTGTTGCTATGAGAAGTCTGTGATTCTATGATGACTCTATGAAACAATGAAATGGCTTATCTGATGAGAAAGTTATGTGTGAAATGTGTGCCTCAAGTTCCCCTTCTTTCTTTACACTTGCTTGGAGACCCACACAATGTAGGCCAAAATCAGCCGCACACAACGCCAGTCTCAGATCCTCACAACCTGCCTCCTGTTCAGGCAAATTAACTCATCTCCCGCTGACTGGTGAGAAGATTGCTCTGTACAACACGAAGTTACACAGGCTCTTCCTTATTCATTGCTTTTACCCTGTGCTCGAATGCTTGGTCCTCACACAAGGGATCAGTAGGATCCTGGAATAGGGAGGAAAAGCATATAAGAAATGGAGGGGAATTACGTGGCGGTGATTTGCAGTTTCGTACTGCAATTTGCAAAGGATTTTGGAAAATTGGAAAAGCACGGTAAGACATGCAAAAATGCCTGGAAGGCTTGAGAAAATGTGCTTCCCCAAGAGACCTTAGGACCTCAATCTATCCTGGTAAAGAAGAAGAGTGACTGGCTTATTATGTACATATGTCTTTTGAGAAAGCAAACAGAAAGTACCAGAAAGCCTTTTAAAAATCAAGTGTAGAAAGATACCAAAAGGAACAGCAGCCAGCAGTGAAATGCCAGACTCATACAAACTAGAAGCCAGGATTTATGCAGTTACTTATACAGCGAAGATTGTTAGCCACTGAAACAACCTGCCAAGAGAAGTGGAGGCTTCTCTGTCTTTTGGAGCATTCCAATCAAGACTGAATGACTGCCTGGGCTGCATTAATCATAGAATCATTGCATGGTTCGGGGTGGAAAGGACCTTAAGATCATGCAGTTCCAACCCCCTGCCATGGGCAGGGACAACTTCCACTAGCCCATGTCATTCAAGGCCCTGTCCAACCTGGCCTTGAACACTGCCAGGGATGGAGCATTTATCATTTCTCTGGGAACTCTGTGCCAGCGCCTCACAGGGAAGAACTTCTGCCCTATGTCTAACCTGAACTTCCCCTGTTTCAGTTGGAACCCATCGCCCCTTCTCCTGTCACTACAGACCCTGATGAAGAGTTCTTCTCCAGAATTATATTCTATATATTATTTCTGTATTGTGGTAAGAACTACTGCTAGCTATTACAGTAATAGTTTCCCTCTGTAATTCTCAGAGTAACTTGGCTCTGCAATACATTTGGTAGAAGATGCTTTAAAACTGCATTCCAAAGACATTTTGTATGCCTGGGATACAAATGCTTCTCATACAGACATACACGTATATACAGCATGTGTATGTTTAGAATGTGCCTGTCTCCCACACAGCCAAGAACTGCATTCTCTGCAACTACTCTGTCCAAACAGCACTTTGGATTATGTTATTGGATTCCAACCAGGAAGATTACTTTTACTGGGAATTAAGATAATAAGGTTTCCTACTCTCCTTTCCCTGTACATGCATGTGCACACACTGAGAAAACAATAATTTTCTTGCGAACTAGAAACATCCCTTCCAATATCTGCTGAACAAACTACTTCTTAAAAGACGTTTTGCTGTCCTGACTGGAATCAGCGCATTGCCTTCAAAGACTGCTAATGTGGAAAGCAACATCTGAAATATATGAGGTATCATTCCTTTGCTTTAAATGAGAATCTTTCTCCTTTAAAAAAGTCTCATTGGGAGAACCCTAGAGATAGCATTGTCGCATGTCTTCTGGGCAGCTTTTAGTGGAGACTCTTAAAGCTGAGCTCATGAGAAGAGAAAATAATCGCAGGAGTCACGAAATGGTTTGTGTTGGAAGGGACCTTAAAGCTCATCCAGTTCCACCCCCCTGCTGTGAGCACAGACACCTTCCACGAGAGCAGCTTGCTCCAAGCCCCTTCCAACCTGGCCTTGAGCGCTGCCAGGGATGGGGCATATCTTAGAGAAAGTGAAATGCAGAGGAAGTAAGATGCAGAGTACCTTGCACACCTTAAAGGTACCAAAGGCATTTACCTGCTCCTACATGAAGGCTGTTTGAAACTGTAAGTCAGCTTTCGAGGTCAGTCAAATAAGAGCAAAAATGAGAATAGGAAAACACAGGTGTACATTGAGAGCCATGCTAGTAAATGAGAATTTAAGTCTTTCTATATAAAACCCCATACCTTCTAGTTCATGTGGCTAAGCAAAAAAGTATACCCAAAAACCTTGTAACTGTCAAAATACCATACTTTTCATGCCTATCTTTTCATCAGTTATCATCTGACTTCTCTCCACTCAGACTTGTTCTGTGTCACACAGTATCTTGCACAAGGGTGAGCATCAGACACAGTAAATCCCAGAAACATAGATATCATTTATAATATACCTATAAGATATCATTTCCATTTACTTCAGTGAGAGTGGGAAGGCATTCGGTACCTGCAAAGCAATTCAGATCCCTTTAGGTGGGGTCTAGTGAGCTGTGTATAATTCACAACATAGAAGATACCACCACATCAGCTTTTCAGCAGGCACTGCTGCAGCCACACTGGTTAATGAAAACTAGCTTGGGATCTCTGTAGATCTTTATATACATCTGCTGAAGACACATGCTGGAAAAGAAAATATCCTTTCTTGGCCTTTTTCCTCTGCGTATGTGTTACAAAGCTGAAGCGAACATGTTCAGAAGGTGGCAGGCAGAAACCAAGACTGGAAGAATCAGATTGTTAATAGCTGAAAAAAACCCTTCCACTTCTAAGCACTGCAAACCAGCAGTGTTGACAAGAGTGATGGAAAGCTGACAACACCTTGCCAAGCGGGGTGAAGCTATCATAACCCAGCAGATGATTAGTTTGAAAACTTTTAATGGATCTCTGTCCACTGCAGTGTGATGGAGTGAACAGCACCAACAGCCCCAGGGAAATGTGAAACTACTTTATATCTCATTTTCAGGAATGAACACCCAGGAGGCACTTTCTTTTGACAGAATACATAAGACCTACCTGAATGCTTTGCATTAGCTCTCTGTGCTGCTCACACAGCAGATGCTAATATTTTTTATCCCATACTGGCCTCATTAAGCTGCCTGGCATAGGAGAGAAAAGTAAACCTAATAGAAATTTTTAGTTCTGCTTTGTGTGGTTTGTATACAAAACATATTGGCTGTGTAGTAAATAGCAGCAGTAGGGCTTAAGAGATGGAGTAAGACAGAAGAACTATAAATAAGCTTACCTAGAAATGCTTTGGGAATTGAGAAAAGTATAATCTGATTTAGTAATGACAGCACAAAAAAGCCCATTTTGCCCCACTCTGGGAAAGGGTTAATGTCCATCTTAGCCACACAGGGTGTATGTTTGTAGGTAAGTCAGCTGAGAGAACAGTAACTTCTTACTAGCTGTTCACTGCTTCTTTAGCTTAAGCGCCAGATGCCTGGCCAACAACATTATACCTACAATCAGGCCCTCCAGCTGAAGAAATAAACCACACAGAACATAAGATACCACAACAGGGGAACTAGAGAGCTACAGAGTGTGGGCTGAGCACAGCCAGACTACAAGTAATCCATCAAGTTAGACATAGCTGGAACATTGTCCTTGTTATTCCCTTGCTCGTTCTCAGATCAGACTTACAGATGGTTTTACTTCTTTAGGACTCTTGTAGGAGCTCAGAGTTACTACGTGACCTACCTCTAAGACAGCTGAGAAGGTGGCTCAGGTCCCTAAATCAGTCACTTTTCTGCTGAAGCTCACAGCATCTGCATCTTTGCTCTGCTCCTGCCATAGCACATCCTGAATATTAACACTGCACAGGGCATGCAGATTGTGTCTAAAAGTAAGTGAAGAGTTATGTCCAGCTCAGTGTCTACAAACCATTCAACAACTGGCCCTGTAGGCAGTGAACTGTTAATTTTGCTTTTTAGCCAAGCTCCACTGGTTCTCTTGTTACCTCCTCCTGTGTTTCAACTGCTTGCGGCCATCCATCTCATGAGCAGACAGTTGGTTCTCTAGGGAAGGGACTGTGTGTTTGTTACCAAGCAAAGCCAATGCCAGGCACGCTGGTTCCCAGACTCTTGACTGGGGCTATAAGGAAATTTCACATTTGCATTAACCCAAAATGCACCTGCTTTACATAGCTGATAAGCTTCCCAAAGCAATCCCAGAGAGTTCAGAACAACCTGTTCCCACAAGGATCCTTCACCATGCAGGATCACAAGAGGACTGCAGATAAATAACGTAGCAAACAAGATTAGAATTCCAGAATGCACTTCTTCAGCCCTAAGGTACAATCTTCCCTAAATAACAAAAATGATAAAAGCATTCAGAACTGTTTTCTGCATTCCCTGTGTCTCCCAAGTGCTCAGAAAAACAAACCATTACAGCTGATTGTGACCACATCTACTGCATTCCTTTAGCCAGTTCTGATACAGAGGTGTACAGTCAAGTCAGTTTGCATTAGCCTGCAAAGCGAGTGTCGATCCACAATTATTCCAAGGGAAATGTAATGTTGTGAAAATTACCAGAGCTATCCTTTTTATTACCATTACTTGATAAAATGTGAGCAGGATCACGTTAAAACCATTACATTAATATTCCTCAGAGAGCTGTACTATAATTTTGGTTTCTCTTTCTCACTCTCACTCATTTTGCCCTGTGAGTCAACACAGGAGGATGGTTGGCAATCAGCTCCCGCAATTATCTTGCTGCCTAGATTTGAATTTTTAACCGTAGCTTCCACTAATAGAACTGCAAATGAATAGTATCCTTTTCACTTGGATTTACTGGATGAACATTATGCTCAATGACTCTTGTGCTGGAGGCATGACGCTAAACAGAGGGCAAAAAGGACAAGTTGGATTTCTATTAGCTTTCTATTGGCATTAAGGACAGGAACAGAGACCAAAGGGCCAGACTAGTATGTCCAAGGTGACCTGGGTGGCTCTGAAAGACTATAAATGAGCAGCAAAGATTTCCCTATGTCAGGAATTCTTTCACATACACAGATGGCATTCTTTTCTTCTAATAGCTATGTATCCAGGGAACTCCTGGCAAGTCTCTGGCTCCTCTGGGCCAGATTCAGCAGAGACTCCTCGTTTCCCATTGAATTCATTCTTGGGTTACAAGCATAAGGACTGGTGAATCTGAATCTGGGTCCTTTGCATGTAAGTCCTTTTGGAAAATGGAACTTATAATCCAAAATATTTCACTTGGTAAAATTTCTCCATGAACATACATGGGGGGAACTTCAATAAAACAGTCTCACAATCTTCCTAATCTAAACGTCAAATGCTCACTTCTGAAGCATAAAAGGATGGAAAGGGCTATGACAAATATCACCTCCATCCTCTTTCTTGGATGCTCCAGGAACAACATATACAGCAAAAGACATATTGATATTAAGTACATTATGTACCTTCTTTGCCAGTTTGCTAATAGATGCTTTTAATAACCTGCTTTTTAGCTTGCAGACTATATGCCTGTATGCCTTTGAATTCAAACTGTGCCAGGTCTTGCTCTGCTTTACCACATGTGGTCATTTTTCTACATAGCAAAACGGGGCATATCAGAGTCCTGAGTATGTCTTTGGGTACAGAAGCATGCACAAAGACTAACCTGGGAAACCTCAAGACTCCACAACACTGAACAATGTGAACATGCTGCAAAGAATGAAAGAAGTCCACCAAACCAACTGGCAACAATCAGCTTTTTCTGCCCGCCAAGCACACACAAGACTACACTGCATGCCCCAAGCCCATTCATTCAGCTGCCCTTGGAGCTGCTTACATAGGTCAAGAAATTCCAGTCAGGAAGGAACACTTGATGTCCATGCCGCTGTTTTGTTACATATGACAGCAGTAATTACACAATCATACTGCTGCAGGAGGGTTCTGCTTATTGTATCACACAGGTAAATTCTTGTTAGCCATGCTCTTTGCTGGCATTTGGACTCCTTTGACAACCCAAGACAAGCACTGCAGGGAAGCTATTCTAGGCTCAGAAAGAAGAAGCTGGCTTTCAAACTAGAGACTGTTACAGTAAAAAGAATAAGGGGAAGAAGTCAACAATGTATTTGATGATGGCACATGGCTTTCAGAACTCAGGTAATTACCTAGCTCTGGAAAATGTTCCTCGGAGAGAGGATTTGAGCCAATGGTTCTATAAATCTCTGCAGATCTATAAATTGTGCAGCCTGTGGAAGTTCTATACTACAGCCCAGAGTCACCCATCCCTTGTCATCAGCTGCGGGCAGACAGGCTCTGAGATAACGCAGAAATTAAACACTATGCTAATGCTTGTTTAAAGCTTGGCTCTCACATTATTCACCCTGACTCCTGATGGAAGAGTACCACACAGATTGGAAATACAGGATGTGAAACACTGACCCTAGCCTAGAAATTCCAGGGGTTAACGTATTGCAGCATTTTTCTAAATGAAGAGTGCTGTTGGAAAACATGCTTGTGCCACAAATGCTGCTGCATGGCTACAGTGCTCCAAGGTCAAACAGACGCACTATGTTGTTACCTGATCAGCCGGGCCAGGGGAAGTCTCCTCCATCTGATCGACTTGCTCTGCTTTTCCTAATGTCTGGCACATTTTAGACTGCTTGTACATCATAATTCCTGTTCCTTCCTGTGTTTCTTAAATTTAAGCAAATCAAATCTGAAAGATGATGTTTTCCATTTTCATCACAACTTTCAGCAGAGGAAAATAATTTCCTTTTCCCACCTCCTTTCATTTCTGATATGCTCTAATCAACATCCCACATACTAAACTCTGTTGAAAATCCAAAGTGGAATTACACGATTCAAAATACTCAAGTCCCATTTGCCTTCAGTAGTCTTTATTCAGAAAATACTTTGTTCTTTGGAAAATCTGGTACATAATGACTAAAAATTATCTTCCCTTTCTGCTGTTTGGCTCTTCAACACTCAGGTCTTTCTGTCCTGCTGCCTGCTCCCTTTCAAGACTCCACAAAATTGCATCTATTTTATACCATTCTCCCCTGACACTTTCAGTTCCCCACACCAGAATATACGTGGACTTTTGTATTCGCAAATGGAACCAGTAAATCCCAGATCTGCTCATTACTTCTTACAATGAACTACTAGGTCTTCAAGCTGGTTGTGAAGGCAACGCCTCTTTGATCCCTATAGCACAGATCCAAGCCACAGAAGCCAAATACCAACCTGAATCAGTGCCAAAACTGGCACTTGCTTTGGCTGAAATGGAAACACGACACACGAGTTCCCATTGGGAGCTTCCACCCTGATTTGAACTGAATGATCTGAACTATCAGCTAGCCTAAAAAAGAATTAGCACAAAATCAAGAGGTATATCATTATCATTTATTTGTAATCAATTAGCCCCTGCCAAAAAGATGCACAGAAGAAATGGTGGTTCCTTCTGTATTTAGCTAGTCATGGGAACCACATTTGTCAAAGTGCTTATGAGAAAACAAGCTGATACTTTTTAACCCAGAAAAATTATATGCACTGGATCATGTAATTCCTACCTGTAAAGCATTCCAAACAGCAGAATTCACTGTTCATTCAACCAAGAAGCAATTCTATAAGCAGAGCAATGGGGAAGCATCTTCACAGCATCAACAGGATGGAGAACAGATCAAACCAGGAGAAAAGGTGGTCGGAACTTACATTTCAAGGTCACTGAGTCTGGAGCTGGTTTTATATAGGAATGTTTGGTTAGTTTTAAACAGGAAGTCTGCAGAATCTACAATGCCACTGAATGCAGAATCTACCACTGCCCAGAAGCCAGAAAACACTTGGATTTGTTAGACTTAGGCTAGAGAAAATACTCAGTGGAGCTAGTAAAAACAGGACATCTGCATGGTCTTAAAGCCCTTTCCACTGAAGCCAGTACTCGTCTTTGGCATTTCCTTACACAGAAGATGACAGGGTCATCACGAGAACATTTCACTACCAGGAAGCAATGTATGAAGTCCTAAGCCATAAAAAGCATAGCAAAGCAGAATATGGTCACTGCTAGAATTGCGTGGAGATCAGATGCTGTACTGAAACTGAACTACTGGAATAATTCCATCTTCCACGCCAGATCATACAATGGCTCTAAAAGCTTACTTCATCTACATAGAAGCAGTGGTTTATCATGGTTGGTTGCTATCAGGTTTACCAACCTAATGACACTGACAAAATTACCCTGGTAAAAAATGTAGCTTAGTGGAAACTTTCTTTTCATGTACTACTTCAGATTAAAGACTTCCAAATACAGAACCATAGGTGCAGTTTTAAAGCAATCAGTCCCTGTTATCTAAAAGGAATGATAAAAGGTACTCACAGTGTTTGGTTTATCTACAAGCAGTTGAATGCTGAGTAGTTTTACATTCTTATTTACAAGGAAAACTGTCAAGTATCTACGTGCTCTCTGAAAATCTGACCACTGTGACCATCTCTGGCTTAGCAGCTCGTGGAAAAGCTCAGCTCTGACAAACTCCCTGTGTGTATTTGCTACCTATTTCTTGTAAATGTTTCTGAATATTTCTGTCGTGGTTTAAGCCATAAAACATGCAGTTTGCTCACGCACTTCCCCCTCCTTCTTTCCCCACACTCCAAGGCAGAGGGGGGGGAATGGGGAGCAGAATCTAAAGAATGTAACTCCCACGGGTTGAGATAAGAACAGTCCAGTAACTGAGGTATAACACAAATACTGCTGCTGCCACCAATAATAATAATGACCAGGGAAATACATGGGAAGAGGATACAACTGCTCACCACCCAACGACCGAGCCATGAACTGAACTCTTCCGGGTTCCTGCCCCCAGTTTTTTCCATCCTGGGCATGACGCACTGTGGTATGGAATCCCTCTTTGGTCAGTTTGGGTCAGGTGTCCTGTCTCTGCTTCCTCCCGGCTTCCCCTCCTCTCTGGCAGAGCATGAGGCTCCAGAAGTCCTTGGCCAGACCAAAATGTTCTAAGCAGTAACTGAAAGCATTTGGTGTTATCAGAGCTGTTCCCAGGCCGAAAGTCAAAAACACAGTGCTGCCCCAGCTACCAAAAAGGAGAAAAAGGACTGCTACTGCTGAACCCAGGACAATATCCACCCCTTATTCCATACCATTCACATCATGCTCAGATCCCATATCTTCAATATACCATTGCACATATATATATATATATATATATACACATCCACACACACACACAGAGGGGAAGAGATGATCTGTGAGTGCATGGACCAATCCAATAAAGCTGCTGAGTCCATTCGGTCTGTGATGTCAAGCTCCATCTCTTGTAACAGTCTTTCAGAGCAGGGGAAGTTGTGTGCAGTGTTGGATCGTTGCCTGCTGATGCTGATCGTTCTTTTACTGCAGAACTCACCAGGTTTCATCATACCAGCACATCTGCATGGAAGGGCCTGAGTTTCTTCTCAAAATAAGATGAACTCAGCATAAACAGAGATGCTGCCATACAAACAATATCCTCTTCTGTATAGATACAGATCCTTAATATGCTTTTGTCTGTTTGCAGTGTGCTTCCAGGAGTCTTCATAATTGAAGAACACCTAGAAACTCTGTTACCAAAAGCTCCATCTACCGGCTATGAGTGAGTAGTAAACTCTGACATATCAATGTCCATCCTGCCAGCAGCTCATAAATGATGGCAGAAAGTGATTTAATTCTTGTTCCCTCACTTCAGATTTTCTTCAATGTGTCCCCAGGCTCCTGTAAGCTACTCTCAGTGGTAAACTGGTTTGTATGGAGTTTGTAAATCATCAAGGGAGAACTTAAGTTGTAAATTCCAAACCCATACCATGCCTTCTGACAACATTAGAAGAGTAAATTTTAAGACTATGATTATTCTCATAGCTATTTCTCCACCAGAAGGCATGCACACAATATAAACTCCTGTTCAAACCCCTAACTACAGAGACAAGCATCCAAGGACATAGATGCCTTTATACCACCACTGATACAAGACCACATCAGCTGTAGAACCAATGTCTTACCTATCTTCACATTTTGAAGGAGAACACCTAAATTCAGTGTTGAACACTTTGCTTGTTATTCACCACTCAGGTTTCCTACTGCCTTTTCGGCAGAGCAATTATTGTCTTGCTTTGCTTATTTTCCAGCTATTACTTAGCCACTAAATGCATTCATGTTCTAGAGCATCCAGAGGGTGAAAATTAAGAAAAAAAGAGAAATATAGGGTACAGCTCAAGGAGGGAAAAACGTTTTGAGGTGCTGAGACTACCTCAATACAGGGGGTTTCCAGGAATACTTTGATTCAGTAAATTGCTACTACTCAGATCAGCACTTCTCTGGTGGCTGTAAAAACACACTCTAAGTCCCCTGTTGCATACTTTGCTCCTAATGATTGTTTTTTGGCAGTGATCTCATGGGGATTTGGGCTAAAAACTGGAGTGTGCTGTGGAATCAGAGTGGAGGAAAAGTCTCAAAACTCTGAGTTTTCTTGTACCGCTTTGTGAACCATTTGGATAGTCCCTGAAAGCTTCCACTGCTTACTGGGTTCAGCTTAGGACAGAGACCACAGACCACACACTTGTGCCACTGCGGAAGTCACCTACTGATGAATCACACCTCAGTCACTGCCTCACCTCAGCCACCTTGGAGGACACTCCAGAACCTCTCACTTTGACGGATGGAACAGACTAAGTGCTTTGTGTTTCTTCAGCACCTTTCTCTGCATTTTACTGGCAGTAATTAAATTGTCACTCCCTTTCTGACTTCTATTTACACTTCTTCTCAAGATGCAGCTCCTGAGACATGAACACACCAGGTTATTTATTCAAGGGCACACAAGGAGCCAGGGACCAAGTCAAAACCTAAAAATCCTGCCTGATCTATCCACTTGTATCAGTCAGCACCCTTGCTTCACACCACTTTGGTGCAGGCTTTCAAGGCTCCATCAGCACACCTCTTCACTGCTTCCCTGTGTCACAAGGCTGTCAGATACCCCCCGGATGATCACCACTGTTAAAACTGCAAATGAAAAATCAGCAAAGGAATATAATACCAGAAGCCAATGAGGCATCTTGGAAATCATCTGCATTTTAAGGAGTAATTAATAAAGAATGGCATTATTCATTTACCGTGCATGGAAAGCAAGGCTCTGACTACAACTGCTGGAGAGAGCTGTCAGATGTATCATCACAGGAAGCCATATAAATCAGATATTACTATTTACTTGTTCTTGTAATACAAGGAAGAAAAGGAACATTCATCTAAACAAATGCAAACTGTAGAAAATAGCATTTTTATTTATTATTTATAAATAATACTAATATCTGAGAAGAAAAAGCCCATGGATCATGACAGCTACTGTGCAAATTTCTAGTAAAGGAGGATGTTTTTTCTCCAGAGAGTTTGTAATCTAAAATGAATCAGACGAACACATTTGGGAAGGCTTTTTCCAGGCACATAAGACAGATCAGCAGCAGAGCTGGGTACAAAGCTCCTACTTTTCTTATACTATCCACTACACTTCCTTAGTGTTTGGGTTTATCTTTTTAGTCCTCAAAACACAGATATTTTGTTTGACCAACATAAACCACAACAGGTTTCCAAAATCTGGTTAGAATCACTGCATGTTCCTGCCATACATATAACAAGTGAATTAAATCTATATTTGTGAGGTTGGCCTGATGAACTCAATTTTAAATCTCTACTTATGTTATGACAAGTGCTGATCTGACTGTGAATGATCTTTTAGGCGGCTGTAGCCACTGCGAATTTGAATGAACAAAAGAGAGGCAGTCTGTAAGAAGTTCATGATGGCTGCAGTGCTGAAGTTCTAATCTCAGTAATTCTATTTTTGGATTGGTTTTACCATTCTGAAACTTCTGTGTCTCAGACATCTTCTTCCTCCCTTGCCCCCAGCTAAAATCACATCTGTTTCCTCTCAGGCAGCAGAAATAGTCTGTAAGAGATTATCTGTGGTTTGGTAGAGAAAGAAAAAGGGCTGACATTGAGGCCAGAGGTCAATGATACAGCAAATCTAGCTTTAGGCCTTCTACAAGCAGATGGAAACCATGGTGGCCACATGATGCAAAGCAATTATTTGGTAGGAATTCACTCTTGTGAGTATAATTAGATTACAAAAAACCTGATGTGTTAACTATACCAGTACTACAGGCTTTGTGCTAGGTCAGACACTGCTTGGCTTTCAAGAGTAAATTGCCTCTTTCACAGAATCATAGAAACCCAGACTGGTTTGGGTTGAAGGGACCTTAAAGCTCATCCAGCTCCAACCCCTGCCACAGGCAGGGACACCTTCCATAGAGCAGAGTGCTCCAAGCCCCTGTGTCCAACCTGGC
>JAOEHY010010479.1:0-18014 GCA_025447955.1 Psilopsiagon aurifrons
TTGGAACAAGTCCAGAGGAGGGCCACGAGGATGATCAGGGGACTGGAGCACCTCCCATATGAAGACAGGATGAGAAACTTTGGTCTGTTCAGCCTGGAGAAGCAAAAGCTGAATGGAGACCTCATAGCAGCCTTCCAATATCTGAAGGGGGCCTATAGGGATGCTGGGGATGAATTATTTGTTAGGGACTGTAGTGATAGGACAAGGGGTAATGGTTTCTTCGTTGCTGTAAGGATGGTGAGGCACTGGAATGGGTTGCCCAGGGAAGTTGTGAATGCTCCATCACTGGCAGTGTTCAAGACTGGGTTGGACATAGCCTTGGGTGGCATGGTTTAGTGTGAGGTGTCCCTGCCCATGGCAGGGGGCTTGGAACTAGATGGTCTTAAGGTCCTTTCCAACCCTAACTATTCTGTTATTCTATGGTTCTAAATGCAGGTGAAGGAAAAATTAATGGAGTTACTTTGCCCAACAAGAGTTGAGCATTGAGCACACATTCCCACTTTAAAGACTATTGTGTATAGAGGGAGTAAATGTGATATAATTTGAGTAATCAGTTATTTATTGGGATTTTTATTGTTGGATTTGTTCTCTTTTATGAGGTGGGTTTTTTTCTTGACCACATGAGTGTGTCTCCTGTAGCCTCAAAGGATCTGCAGTTGGAATTACTCTCTGCATGCTGTTTTAAGTTAGCTGAGTAGTATTTTTCAAATCTTTTGATATAGCTGCTAAAAAAGAGGTAACAGAGTAGGGAGCACAAGGGGCTGACATTTTCAACCTTAGTATATCCGAGTTACTTAAAATCTCTAGTTGATGGTGTATTGCCTTGGTTTGCATTAGGATTAATTTGTATTTTGTTTGTGTTGCTTTGATAGGTGATGCGGATGACACTGTCCACACTTAATTGGCGACGGCGGGAAATGGTGAGGTGGTTGGTAACATGTGCAACAGAAGTAGGTATGTTCTGAGATACTTGTCAGCTAATCTTAGCGGGCTTGTTTTGCTTGTCAACACCCAAGTTCTGCATATGTCTCCCACTTTCTGTTCATCCGTAAAATTCCTTTGGTGGAAGACATTATGGCAGTGATGAGTAGTTTTTTAGGCACAGACCAATTGAGACAGTGGTTGAGTAGTGTAGAGTAACTTCCTTAATGCAGCAAGATGGGGATGTGCATAGCCTTCTGGAAATACACCGTTTTTTCTCTTGTTCTCTCCATGATGGATTTGGGTTTGAGGCTGCAGTAGAGAAAAGGCTCATGGTTCTGTGCTCTGTTCTGTGCTACAACTTTTCTTACTCTGAAAAGCAAGTTGAGAGAGCTATCTGGTCATCTGTGGAAAGAGAAACCAGAAAACAGATGAATTAAATGCTGAGGATGCCTCCTACCATGTGGCAGGCAGGATCTCATGAAGAGGTTCTCATTCTTCAGGGTTTTTTTTAAGCCCCTGAGTAAATCAAAAGTTTTAAGTGTAATGCATCTTTGTTATGTGGCTGCGATATTGTACAGGCCTCATCTGTGATGTAAAGCTAACCAAATTCCAATGATATACCCATTTTTTAACAACATAAGGTAAAATAAGGTGGGAGGAAAAGCAGTCTTACATTTACAGGATTGCAGTGGGAGAACACTGCGCGCAGAAGGACATTCTGTTCATTTGGCTTTGCTGTAGATTTCCTGTGTCTTGATGAGGCATCCCTTAGCTTCTGTATTTATCATCTGCAAGATGAGGATATAGGATCTGAAAATGAGTGCAGTAAAAACTGTAGCTGTAAAAAGTAAAATGAATAAATGAGCAGTTGTGGAAGTGGGGACAATGTAAGTACTTACAATAAGGAAGCAGTTTTAATGGTATCCTATAAAGTATCCTATAAAGAACCTTATAATGTTATGCAAAATATGCTTGACACTTAATAAAGTTGGTAAAGCAAGAAATCTCTTTATTTACGTGAAGATCTGTTGTTCTCTGGCTATGCTGAATTGTTGCACATGAATAAAGGTGTGCATGGGAACCACCAAAGTCCTGCAGAGAAATTGAGGACCTCTGGGTGTGGTTTAGGTGGGCTCACAGTTGTGTGTAAACTGCCTCTAGCAATAACAAGGCACTCTAGTTGGCTATAAGGTTCAATTTATGAAACCTATTATCATGGTTTCCCTCTTCAACCCCTGCCAAAGACACACACAGACACACACTGGGAATAAAGTGATACTGAGGAAAACACCTATTTCAGATCATATTCGGTAGTTCTTATTGCTCAAAGTATTTATCTAATAAGGCTCTTGATGTTCAGGTGCATTTGAATTTGACAGAAGATATATCTCAAAAGCCTGTTAGGAGGAGGTGGGGGTTAGGATGTTCTGGTAATTTAAAGTGTGCTTAGCATGTTCCATTAAGAAGTGCCATAGTGTTCTGTTAAGAAAGCCATTTTCCATACCTGGAGATTCTTTTGTTCATGTGCTGTGCCTTGAGGTGCGCAGTAAGAAAATAAGTTGAGATTAACTGTCAAAAGTATTCAGTGTTGAAGGCTCCTTTCGAGTGATGAGACCAAATGAGCGAGAATTTGTTACCCAGATTGTCTTAAAAAACAAGTAAACCAGCTCAGTTGTTGCGCGAGGAGATTAAAGCTTATAATGCAGGCTTTTTATTTATTTATTTATTCTCTGCATTTTAGTGGTTGCTACAGAGTTTGCACTGTAGCCTTTGTTTTAAAGTCCTTTTTCAGCCATGCTGTCTGGCTTAGCAATTTTTGCTGAAGCGCATCCCCTTGGATGTAGTGGCAACCTTTTAGACTTCGCTGCAGATGCAGTCTCTTGCTGAACATCAATATCTGCCAGATTTTATCAGTTTTGGCTAATCCTTCCTTTCTTTCCTCAGGTGTTTATGCACTGGATAGTATCATGCAAAACTGGTTTACACTTTTCACTCCAACAGAAGCCACTAGCATTGTTGCTACAACAGTGATGTCCAACAGCACCATTGTTCGTCTGCATCTGGACTGCCATCAGCAGGAGAAGCTGGCCAGCAGTGCTAGGACGCTTGCTCTACAGTGTGCCATGAAGGATCCTCAAAATTGTGCTCTCTCTGCACTGACCTTATGTGAAAAAGATCACATAGCTTTTGAGACCGCGTACCAAATAGTTCTAGATGCTGCTACAACAGGCATGAGCTACTCGCAGCTTTTTACTATAGCACGATACATGGAGCACCGGGGTTACCCCATGCGGGCCTACAAGCTGGCCACTTTGGCCATGACACATCTCAACCTGAGTTACAATCAGGACACACACCCTGCCATTAATGACGTTCTGTGGGCATGTGCACTCAGCCACTCCCTTGGGAAAAATGAGCTAGCAGCTATAATACCTCTGGTGGTCAAAAGTGTCAAATGTGCAACAGTACTGTCAGACATTCTGCGTAGATGTACTTTGACCACTCCTGGCATGGTGGGACTTCATGGAAGGAGGAACTCTGGAAAGCTCATGTCACTGGACAAAGCCCCTTTACGGCAACTCTTGGATGCCACGATCGGAGCCTATATTAATACGACTCATTCACGTCTCACTCACATCAGCCCACGACACTATAGTGAGTTTATAGAGTTCCTCAGCAAGGCCCGAGAGACCTTCTTAATGGCTCACGATGGTCACATCCAGTTTACACAGTTTATTGACAACCTAAAACAAATCTACAAAGGCAAAAAGAAACTGATGATGCTGGTTCGTGAGCGGTTTGGTTGACAAAAATGTGTGAATGGGGATTGGGGGGTGGGAGGGGTGGTTTGTTTTTACTTGAGCCTGCCTTTGTATCCTTTTTAACTTAAAGAAACAGAGCCACACCGGTATTATATGTGTATAGTTATATTGAGTTTGCAAACTAAACTGTCATGTTGTGAAAGTTTGTGTGTTTAATTTTTTTTTTTCTTTTTCCTGTTTTGTATGAAAGAGAGGTTAAAAAAGGTTTGGTTTACACTGAGTATATGTTGTCAAGTGGCAAAAGCCCACATTGCTCTCCTGTTCTTTCTGTATACGTTCACAGCCTCAAAAACAAACATATTGTAATGGCTTTAAAAACCAAACAAAACACCTCCATCCTGTGATAAGTACCTCGAATGGATTCAGCTTTACTCCTTTGTAACTCATCCTTACATTTCAGCATATTTAAACAAAACAACAAATGAAATACTAGTAGTTAAAAGGCTGACCACGTGGCTTTGCAGTGCTGTTCATCCAGAAGCATGGCACACAATGCTTGTGCATGTGGAAACTTAGCGACTGTCAACATACATTCTCAGGGATTTATCAAAAAATTAAAAAAAGAATGAGAGCATTTATTGTACTGTATATATATTATAGTATATGTCTGAATATTGAAAAATATAACATTAATTTATAAAAAAAAAATCTTATGTAATGCAAAATACTTGAAGCTGCAGTAGCTTGGTTTTAAACAAAAAAGAAAACCTATCAGAAGGACTAAAGTGCGCCTTGCTTCAGGGTTGGCTCAGGTGGTGAACTATATGCTGGGCATCTATGCAGAGCCACCTTTTGGATTGCATGGTTGGACTGATACCTAATGGGGAAATTTTATATATATATATTTATACAACTTGTGTATACATATATATGTATACACACATACACACATGCTTGTAACAGGCACTATAGTAAAGAGGGACAACAAAAAGTACACAGCCAGAGCAGCAAGCCTTAGCATTAAG
Organism: Psilopsiagon aurifrons; assembly: GCA_025447955.1. Taxonomy (NCBI): domain Eukaryota; kingdom Metazoa; phylum Chordata; class Aves; order Psittaciformes; family Psittacidae; genus Psilopsiagon; species Psilopsiagon aurifrons. The sequence goes on from JAOEHY010010479.1 coordinate 4,712, forward strand.
AATACAGTATGCCAGAATTGGGGTTTGTGCCTCCTAGCCTAGAAGACTTAAAGAAATATCCTTTTTGACACAAAACGCAAAATGTTTTCCAAAATTATTGACCTGATACATTACGCCTTTGCAGTGAGCTAATAATAAGCTAACCTTTGTGCACAAATAACATATATATATATTATATATATATATTCTGCATAGGTATTTTGACTTTGTGCAGGACAGAAAGTTGTGTAGGTATGACTGTTCTACTTTTCAGTTTGTTTTTTTAATATATTTTATTTTCTCTAGAATTACTCAAACAAAAGCAGCCTTCTATCTTGCCTTGTCTTAATGCTTTAAAATAACCAAACTGGAGATCTAACTACCAAACTGTTCATTATATTATTAAATACCAACTTTGGTTACAGTATAGTGTCTTTACTTTAGCTGATGGTTCTGTATCCTTGTGCTTTTTAAAGCAGTTTTTATGTTTTGGTGCAAAAGTTGTCCAGTGTCTCTTGTTCCCTTCATTAGAGAACATGCTAGAGGTATGTTTGTAGGCATTTTTGTTTAGAAAAACTATTTCATGCTCTCCATTTTATTTATTATAATAGGTAAAAAGGTTGTACTTCATCACCCATGTAAACATGCTCATGAAGTTGAAAGTAATTAAGATTTGATACACTGATATCAATTTATTTATGTAACTAAATCACTGTTTTATAAACTTGTTAATGATCAACAATTTTTTTGTTTTGATTAAAATTAGTTTTTTGAAAGTTGATTCTATCTCCTTTATGGTGTCTGTTTCTCGAGTTGAATTGTATATAGGTAGTTCATACACTTAGCTTGCAACTTTGGTACATTATGGTAGTAAGCAGTATGACCACCAAGCCCAGCGAAGAAATATCCTGTTCCTCAAACATCTGCTGGTAAATGGCAGTGTTCACAGCTGCTGGTGGAAGAAGACTGGTGCGTCAGAGGAGAGAAAAAATGCTGTCTGTGATTGAAGATGTGTGGTCTGTACAGTGAACAGTAAGGCTTGACATACTGCCCTGGTAGGATGGTAGAGCGTAGGGGTATGTTCCCAGTCAGTGGATTTTTTGGGTGCCCATGAGAATTGAGATGTACTGTGAATATATGCAAGGACCGTTCTTGTTATTCTTGGATTGCCTTTTCAAGTTTTTTCACTCCACCCAGCATGGAGGTGTTGCTCATCAGCTGACAGCCAACATCTCTGCTTTTTTGGGCACTTTCTCTGTAGAAGTTATGTGAGTTTTTTAGCCCTCGGTGAAGAATGGGACACAGCATTGTTGAATATTGAAGCTATCCGGTTTACCAGCATCTTTATCATCTTAGGAATGTTACACGATGTCATATTTGACATCATGATCTGAACACTTACTCTTTTTTTTGGTATCCAGCTGAAAACGGAATTACCATGTGACAAGCAACTATCAGAGATGGCAGTGTTACCATGAGTTCTGATAGCGAGGCTTGTGTCACTGGAAGATTACAGAGGAAAAGATAAATCTCATACAACTTGTAATGTAAATAATGAGTCCATCATACCTTGCTAACAGCTGAGTTGTCCTAACCTAATAGTACTGACTGTAACTTCTGTGAGTTCTCTCCCCTCCAAGTACTAAATCCTCATTACATTTTTGCTTTATTGTTTTACCCTGGATGAATTTTCTGCATCAGACAGTAAGGATCAAACTGTATGTACAGAACTTCATTCTGTAATACGGTCTGCATGATTGGTTGGTTGGTTGGTTGGGTTTTTTTTATTTGGTTTGGGTTTTATCCCCCTTACAAATATTTTGGTAGTAAGGAATGATACAGACTGCAAACCTAAACCTATTTGAAGACTAAGCTTTAGAACTGAATGCAGTCCTGATGATTGCCACTTGGTTTTAAGGAGCACAATGGTTTATTCTGTCAGAACTCATGGGAATTCTTTTGGCTTATTTTCATGACTGTAAAGTCTCTTGTGTCCAGCAGTGTTGGGCAGTGAAGTTCACACATACCATGTTGAAAGTCCTCAAGGACCAACAGAGGCTTAGCCAGTCTGTCTGGAAACATACCTAGATATGTTCTGCTCTGGTTTGTGGAGGTAGGAAGAACCCAGGAACAGGATTCTACAAAAAACAGAAACAAAGAAAACCCACCACAAACAAAAAAAACAATAACATGAAAACAAACAAAAACAGTGCCAACCCCAAAATAACCAACCAAACAAACAAAACCCATGCCTGAGGGTTGTTTTGGTGAAACAAGTATTTTTGTAATTCCTAGAGCTGGAGCATAGAGAGCGTGGTCAAAATATGATGTTTCAAATTCCTTATCTGCTCTTCAGACACATGTATGCAAGAGATATATGCTGAAACTACTGCTATGTTGTCTCTAAGTGTTTGAGTGCTTTCATCACTCCTTTACATGAGAACTTTTTTTTTAATCCAGGATTATTATGCAGTAATATGAAGGTAATTGAGCATGATAGCATAGTTCAAGGCTACCACTGAATCTTCAGTCTTGATGAGTTGAGAGAAATCCTGAATGATGTGATATTATTTCTGTATTACGAGACTCTTTCAGCCCAGTAAACCACTTTTTTGCCCATTAAGTTTGTTCATAGATTTCCTTTATTGATTCTGCCACAACAGAGGCCAGATAGATAGATTTTCCTCGCCCAAATTATGTTCATTGAGCTTTATATTGTTTCAACACTTCCTTCATTTCCACATCCAGCTTTCCTACTCGAGAAAACTGCGCAACCTTTCAGCATGATAAAAGAAGGGTGCAGCTGAAATTCAAGGCTGCTTCCCCTGGAGTTCTTCACACCTTATTCTCAAAATCTGTTGTTTTTAATAAAACCGTGGAGTGGACCTAAACCTGGATTGCATGTACACAATAAGGAATTCAAGATTGTTTGAGAGAAATTGTAGGCAATGTTCTGAGGCTGAACTGCAACGAGAAGATGAACTGTATTTCACTGTGGTTGCCTAGTAGAAGAGATGAAACTCTTTCAAGGTGGTGTGTCTAATAGAACCATAGTATGAACTAGGTTGGAAAAAAACCTAGTTGAATCTAAACCTCCCCTGGCACAGCTTGAGACCGTAGCACCTTGTCCTGTCACTTGTTATTTGGAATATAGGTGTAATCAGTGCTTGGATGACCAGTCAAGTGTTTTTGCAGTACAAGTGAAATTCTGGAGGATTTTTTCTGGTTTACTATCAAAAAGTGAAACTGGCTTCCTAGTATTTCTAGGGATAGAAAATACTGTGAGTGCTTTGCATTAGTAAGTCTCATTTCTATAAAAACACAGTCTATAATTTTCTTTCTATATCCATACAAAGTTTCATGCTGCGAGCTTTCACTTATGTGAAAGTCACTTTTCAATAATGATTTATTGTTCTGTCAAATTAGTTTGAGCCGCATATTTCTTTCATATTTGTTTAGTAGCAATTAAGTTTTTCATGTAAGTGGGTATAAGTAACGTAAGTGCTTTAAAATGGGTGCTGCTTACCTGGAGGGGAAATTTTGCTTTCTGAGTTGTGACAATTTAGATTTGTAGTTCTATAAAGTCGATTTGTGCTAGAAGTAAATTAATTTCACTGAGATGCCTTCAATTTGATTGAAATACAGATTTTTACTGAAAAATAATCCAGTCTCCACTTCTGCTTTAAAAACAAAATCCCTGGTAATTCATTTACTTTTAATGCAGGATATAATTTGGAAAAAAGGCAATGATACCTTTGCTGAATTTGGAAGTATGATACCCTTAGGTATTCTCTTGCTTTGCAGTTCAGGCTAGAGATAAAGTGTTCATTTACAAACATTTGCCATCCTTTTAAGTGTTTGTTCCCTTGAAAGTGCACTCTTTTCAAGGCAAGTGGGGAAGCATTGAACAGAACCCACAAAGTGTTACGTTCAGCTGTTGCCTCATGACAGTGTGATGGAGAACGGAGATTAAGGGGTTTTCAGCCTGTTACAAACTACACTGAGTATGTGATGAAAAGCTTGGTAAGATTTCTAATTGGAGAGATAAAGAGTGTTAGGGATAGTTTTACTTGAGTGAAAAGGTTGCTAGGATCTGCCTCTTGTATAGAAGTGCATGCTATGTGCCGCACATGCAAGGACAAGAGTCTTCTTATCTTTGCTAACACCCTGAGCTGTCAACATCAAGTAGCACCTAGCTGTCAGCTGAGAAGTTTGCATTCTGTCCTTACAGGTAGGATCAGTATCCCTTACATAGTAGAAGTATCCCTTAAGTCAGTAGAAGCGGAGCATTGTATGGCTCAAGAAATGAACCTGGCTAAAAAAGAGAATTACATCAGCTGCTATATTTGCAGACATCTACCGGATCATAGGGTCAAAGATTTCTATTAACATGTATTGGCCACAGAGCACAAGTTATTTCTAAAGCAAACATGATGGATTCCTGTAGCTCTTGTTTAGAAAGTGATCATGACTAGAAAGTACTGTAATCATGAACTGCCCCAGGAGCCAGGCGGTGAGTAGTCTTTTTCTGAGTTTTGTACCAACTGCATTTCACTGGTATAATTTTCCCTTTCTTCCTCTTTAGCCTTTGTTTCTTTGTATATGTAACTTCAAGAGCATTGTATTTGGGAAAATGCTTACCTGGAAGATGATGTGCCTGTGGCCTGATGATATAAAATCAGCAGTAGAGCCACTGCTTGTTAACCAATGTCCATGGTGATGGAAGTATCTGGAGCAGTGAGTAAGAAAGGTGTGCTGTTCAGTCATGCTTGCTACAGGGCCAGTGAGCTGAGACCTCAGGCAGCAGCCACAGCTGACATTCATAACAGCATTGTCTGCCTCTCCACCATCTGACCTTGGAATTGCTTGTCTGACCTGTCCACACAGAAGTCTTGGTTTGGCATCCCAGAAATCACAGGCAAATCACTGCTCATAGAAGGATTCTGGAAAGTCGGAAGATGGATGAGGGTGATTAAGGACAGAGCTGAATATTCCTCTGGTGAAGTTGCTGGAATTATATCAAGGCTAATCTTGGCAGACACTTTTGGGAAGCCTGTTAGTTAGAAGAACAGCAGTGGTGAGAGAAGTAGTGCCAAATTCTGCCTGGTCAGTGGGCAGGAAAAATCATTTAGAGTTTTTGGACTCAAATTCCAGATGACCTGAATCTTGTTAAGCAGCACAATGGCTATTTGTAATGCTTTCTTTATCACCCAGCTTTTCCAGTGTGCAGGGAAATGAGTCAGGCTGGCTAAAACTCGTCACTGTTCAGATGCATTACATACAGTATCACTGAAGCCCCTCTGTCCCCTGTGAAATGAGGCATCTGGGGCAAAAGTTAGCTGTCCTAGGGCCTTCTTGCCTACATGTTAAGGAACCCTCTGCAGCACAACCAAACACAATTCAAGAAGCTAAGGTTGCAACAGGGAAAATTGCATCAAAAGCTTTCCCAGCAAGATCCTATTTGTATAATGCTTAGCAGCAGTTGTTCACTTATATGATTGGAAATCATAATTTCTGAACAAAACATGACTTCTTTTGTGCCTCTAATTGACACTTTAAACACATTTAGTAGAACAGTATGGTAACTAAAAGTACCCCAGAATAATCACCAAAGTGGAAGACGTGATTATCCGCTAACTTGTTGCTGTAGGGGACAAATGTACTTGAAGAAGGATTCTTTTTTCACAGTCACGCTCCTCCTGCGTCCCTGTGAAGATGGAGCTGTGACAACCATACATCCTGTCTGGCTGATTTCAGTAGGAGAGGATAAGGAGGTATGTTTGAAGGTGTTTTGTTTCCTGAGTATAAAAGCCTTTTTTCTCCAGCTACCTGATGGCTGATTTCTGGGTATGGTGCGGATGCAGCAATAGCCATGGCAAGACTGCCTGGTGCCAATACAACACATTCTCAGAAATCCAGGGTCCAAATTAAAAAAACTACATGCTACAAGACCTTGGATACTCTGTTGTAAGCAGTATTTCTTGGCTGCTACTTGTCATCTAGGAGACTTTTATTTATATGTTATGTGTAAGTTGTGTAATGGGCAACTGAAAAGTCTAATAAGCATGATGGGAAATTTTAGTGTAAGAGGATACCTAAATACTGAAAAAGAAACTTCAGCATTGCCTTATGTAGCTGGAGACTGTACTCAGAGTTTTCAAGCTGCTCTGGACCTCTTAGCCATCTAAGAGAAGGTTATTTCATATTAGAAAGACTTAATTGCTGCACTAGCACAGTGGCCTTGGTTTTCCAGCCTGCATTTTCCCAGCTGTCTCTGTGTTCTCGATCTGGAAAGATTCAGGACTTTTTCCCTACCCCAGCAATTCTCTTTTTCCATCTTGCCGCTCGCAAGGCATATACAGCATTATACTGTGTTCCTCATGCTGGGCTGCATTACCTTACTCTGTAGTAAAGAGAGTTTGGTTTGGTTTTTATGGCAACCTTGAGCCTTACACCAGTCAGTTCCTGTCTCTTAGAGATAATTAGGGGCTACATGTGCTGTTCTTAGTTGAGGAAGAAGTGGCCAACTCTCACAAGGAAACAGTATGACACTATTTGGAGTTCCATGTCATTTACTTTGCTAGAGTATTGACTTCCCAGCAGGAAATGTAGGCCATTAAAGCCAGAAGATAACAAGAAGCTTTTTTTTTTCTTAAAAGGTAAAGTTTTTCCAACATTTGGTTGTTTACCAGAAAGAAACGAATCAGGAATACGGTAATTACAGACTAGAGTTTGAAGAACATCACTGAGCATATACACTGCCAATGCACGAGTTCTCTGCTCCTATAAAAGTCCAGACAAGCCAGACAGGATGATTTGGTCTTTTAGTTGTATGTTGTTTAGAAGCCAGATGGTCTGTTTAGTTTGGGGTTGTGTGTGGGAGATCTAATTGGATGCACTCAAATGGCACTGACTCTATTTAGCCCAGTGTGAAAATGCTACTTTATGCACCTGTTCGTCCTCCTAAACAAAGAATAACACATATTTCTGGCACGTTTGCCACATTGGCAGTCTCCCTGTGCTATCTTGTTGTTCACCCTGCATTACTTCCCATACCTCTAGGTTATCTGTCACCAGCAGCAATCCCAAGCCTGTTTTCTACTGATGGGAAATGAAAGACATTTCTAGTGTTTGGTCTGGTGCTTGAGAAGCGCAGCTGCAGCTGATAGCTCTGAGCCAAAGCCTCGGCTTCAGCAACTGCTGAGTTCATGGTCTCAAAGTGACAGTAGTTTTGCAGGGTTTTGTCTTTGCTGCCATCCAAGCATGTACGAGTGTGTTCAGCAGGGGCAAACATAGACTGACTCAATGGTGTGGGGAGAAGAGGGGGTACAATCCCTAACATGGCCATTAACTACAGGCCTAAGCTTTTCTTCAGGTGTTGCAGTTGGGTAAAGCATTTGTGGATTGATGCATGGAATAGTCTGGCTCGCTAGCTGATGTCCCCAGAGCTTGTGTCTTAGCAGCACTTACATCCTGCAAGTACATGCTATGGCAGGGCTAGAGAACAGAGAAGGAGACAAAACAACCAGGCAACCTGTTTATTTCTGTCCACAGCTAAGGTGTCTTGATAAACTGTGAGCATAGGCACCATTCCTTGAGCTTGAGTGACTGCTGCCCTGTGCCTTTGTTTGAAGTGAACGCTCCTGTGCAGCTCTTGGCTTTTTGTAGATGCTTCAACTTGCCAGCAATTCTGGTGGTTTTCTATATGTAAGAACTGTAAGGAATTAAGCTGCCTATTGAACTGCTGTACTGTGGATCTGTGATTAAATTCAGAAATGACAGAGTTTTGGAATTCTCCTGTGAAGAATATTCTTCGGCTTGCCCAGCCAAAGATGTCTGGCTTTCAAACAGTGACGGTTTTCATCTTGCTGCATTTATTTTGTGATTGACAGCATGACTGCAGAGCCTTCTTGACGCTACAGAAAGCACATACAAGGTACAGGCCACTGGAAGCTGTAATTCCAAAGGACTAATATATCTGGCTCTTGTTTTTTTCCACAAATTCCTATGTACTGGGCAAGTAGCAGTGCCCTCAAGGCAGACCTCAGGAATCACTAGCATGAAGACCAAATGTAAGTCTGGAACAGTGTTAATGATTTAGGTCTCTGGATAAGCAAGAGACAGGAGCAGATGGCTGAGTTAGTGTTCTTGAATAGTCTCTGTGAGGCCTGTGGTGCTACACGCTTCCTTAAAGCACCTCACTAAAAAGAAAACATGGAAGCATGCTGGAGCGCACAGCCTGCTCCTTCGGCAGCTAGCAGGAGCCACGCTGTCAGAGCAAAGTACATCATCCTTGGGAGCATCTGCCCAGAGCTGCTCGAGGAGATTCCCACTTCCACCCCTCTCTGCCAAGTTCCAGTGACAGGTCCCAGCAGGAGCCTGACTTGCTCAGCCTGGAGACACCCGTGTGAGATCCCTCAGGAGCACAGAAATGCACATGAGGGACCATGTGAGGGAGGCAGGGAAGGAACAGCCAGCAGGCTTCCTTATATGGAGAAGCTTTGAATTTCTTTTCCTTGGTTTTCTTTTTCACAGCTGAAAATAAAAGTGGAACAGGAATGAAAAATAAAACTTAAACTAATTTGTTGGTCCGTGAGAAGCTCAACACGAGCCAGCAGTTTGAGCTCACACCTCACAGAACCAGCTGCATCTCAGGCTGCAAACGCAGTGTGACCAGCAGGTTGAGCGAGGTGATCCTGCCCCTCTGCTCTGCTCTCATGGGACCCCGCCTGTAGTACTGTGCGCAGCTCTGTGGCTCCCAACATGAGAGGGGCATGGAGCTGTTGGAGCGGGTTCAGAGGAGGTCATAAAGACACTCAGAGGGCTGGAGCACCTCTGCTAAGAAAACAGGCTGAGAGAGTTGGGCTTGTTCAGCCTAGAGAAGAGAAGGCTCTTGGAGAGACCTTAGGGCAGCTTCCAGTGCCTAAAGGGGCAGACAAGAAATTTAGAGAGGGGCTTTTGACAGGGGCATGTAGATACAGAACAAGGGGGAATGGGTTTAAATTGAGAGCGGTGAGAATTAGATGAGATTTTAGGCAGAAGTTCTTCCCTGCGAGGATGGTGAGGCGCTGGCGCAGGTTGCCCAGAGAAGTTGTGGCTGCCTCATCCCTGTTTAAGACCAGGCTGGACGGGGCTTGGAGCAACCTGGTCTGGCGGAAGGTGTCCCTGCCCATGGCAGGAGGTTGGAATGAGGTGACCCTTCCAACCCAAACCATTCTGTGATTCTATGGAGCTGTTCCTTGGCAGCTAATTCATTGTTTTTCAAATGTATCAAAGCTCTTTACAGCCTTGTGTTTAAAAAATATTCTCCTACTTAAAAGTAGCCTCTGTAAGCAGCTGCTAAAGGAGGTTTTCAGACTGCTGCTTCTTTACCAAATATCTTATTACAGTCCTGCTGCAGATATGTGTATGGGGAGGATGAGGGAGGCTCCATGCTTAGGTGAAACTCCCATGACAGTAACATTACAATCCTCAGGAGAAGCGGGTATGATATAACAGCAGTTGCTTTTAAGGATTGTAAAACAAATTATGGGGGGCTACAGCAGGAGACCAGTGAAAGTAAAGAGCTGTGTCAGAGGCTGAAGACAAATTATTCTTTTGATTTAGATCATTTTGTGCCATGGAACTGCACTGAAGACTAAGATCCCACAATTGCTTTTATATATGTGAGTGTACATGCACACTCTGTAAAGTCCTGGTACAGAAACAGATGAATTGTGGCTGTCTCTGCCAAGTGCCATATGTTTACAGCTGAGTTATAAAACACTTTAAGGTTTTATAATGGAAACACTGAAACACTGACACATCCTTAAATATGTTGATGCTAATAGGCACCACCATAATAAATCCCATAGAGGTTTTAAAGGATACATCTGTTGTTCTGGAAGAGGATATACTGGCTTCTGCCTAAAGTGAAGCCTGTCATTTCTGTTCTTCAAACCTTTTGAACCTTCAATAGCATCTAAGAAGCCCTGGATTACATATAGCACTTCAGATGATGCCAGTATGTAGCAAAATACCATTTTTGATATCTGAAAGTTTTTCCAACTCCAGTATAAGAACCATATTGTTTTGCAGAACACCCAATTTTACCTGTGTATGTGATACAGTGCATAAAGGCATTCCAGTTTGTTCCCTAATTATTATTTCCTGAAATAAACCCCAATATAGAGCAACTGTTCCAAGTTTTTTGCATCCTGGGTGCAATCACCAAACTCCTGCTTTTGTTACAATTTGTCCCAGGAGAAACTTGCCTTTTCACTAGCTTTAGTCTTAATGATTTTACAGATTTTATAGGCTTCTGCCTTCCCTGAAGACAACAATAGGCAGAAACACACCGCAGCATTCAGCATTAGCTGTGGCTAAGCCCTTTGCCCCAGGCTTTTGTGACGGCTCTTGTAGGGCACCTTGCCGTGTTGCTAGGAAGAGTCAGCCAGCCTGGGGCTGGAGCGGGGCAGCTGTGGAGCACAGCTGTGCAGCATCCTGCGGTGCTCAGGGGCACAGAGCCTTTAGCTTTGGAGACTGCAAAGCAGAGCTATGCCCTCAGTGCAGTGGCGTGGTTTGGACTTCAGCTGTGATCCCAGGATAGCATCCTCCCTCTGGGAAGCAGTGCAAGCAGGAGCAGGGGTGTTAAACACAGGAGTGCTGCTACTCCATCAGACATCGGTGGAGCCTGTCCTGGGGCTCACTGCCACAGACAGCCCTTTCATCTTGCATGAGGTCTGGTGACTGCACATTTTTTCCGTGGTTGTTTTGGGTTTTTTTGTTGTGTTTCCTTGTTTTTCCCCACAGAACAAAATGTCCCCTGACACAGGGTCTCCTGATGTGTGCCAGCAGCCTGCTGCAGCCTCCTGCCCCAAGTGAACCATGTGGGATGAAACTATGCTGGCCGTAGGGTGAAAAATTGCTCAGTATGTCTGAGGAGGCTTGAAGACAAAGCAGGGAGTGTTGCATGATCAGATTCTGGGGCCATGCTTTCAAAGGGGGCCAGGTTGCTTTGGGCTGAAATGCTGAACTGGGCACTGATGGAAAGATGCTGAAAAATTGGTGTGACAGAGAAAACAAGGTGGCTTGCACTGTTTGTGACTTCTTGAGCTACAGTGTGACCAGTGGTTATTACAGCTGGGGCTGTAGGAAACTGCCTGAGAGAAGCAGATGACTGACTGCTTTCCCCAGTGCTGGAGGTGTACCATTCATACAGTTCCTTCTGCATCTTGAGCAAATTCCTCTTGCAAATGCTTCAGAAGCTCCTAATTTACAGTGTGTACCAGAAAGCTCAGGGGAGGCAGGTGCCGTGTCAGTTGACAGACCCCTGAGCTGAGGGCTAGTACATTACAGGACAGGATGGGATGAACAAGGTGCCCTCAACTCATGATGGTGGCAGCTCTGTCCTTTCAACAAGCCAGGCAGGGGCTCACCTACAGTATATCCAGTCATGCTTTCACATCTATGTGCATGAAGAACCTTGTTGCAAATCTTAGATAAGAGCAGGTGGTCCGTGAAGTAACCTGCAGAGCCACCAAAAGGCACCAGCTCCCTCAAAGTCTGTGGTTCCTGCATGTGGATATCATATTGCTTCTTCTGCCAAAGAGCAGCAGAACATCTGATTCGCTATCCCAAAGCTCCTTTAGTTTATTTATCAGGTTTCTTCCAAAGACTCAGCTTTCCCTTTAATCTGCCTTCCTTCTGCATCTGTTTCAGACAGAGATGACTTTCTCAGGTTAGAGTCCTGAGCTTTAAACAAGGATGTACTTTTGTGAATGGAGGGAGTTTACTTTGGAACTGCAAATAATGACAAGAAACATACTCTTTGCATTAGACTAATCATAACTACAGCACTAGTGATGTTACCTGAATAAATCACTCACTGTGAGCTGCTTTATGGCTTCCTGTGATAGTTCATATTTCCTGAATTGAAGCTGTCAGAAAAAGTTAAAAGCTTATATTACGCTACTACCTAAAGAACCAGCATGGACACGTATCTCCTTTCATCACCTAAGCCTCCAGGGTAAGCATGGGAATCAGCACAGAAGGAATCCTTCCATTCAAAACTATATGCCACTTCCCTGATGGCTCCTTTCTTTCCTAAGCCTGCTACCTTTCCAAGAATGGAGAGTGGCTGCTGCCACATAGTACATTTTGGCTAATCAATCTATGTCTCCATTGCTCAGATCGTATCAGTGTGGTAACATATGAACCTCAAATACACACTGCAATAACATAATTTTTGTAGTGGTTAGAAGAAAAATTAAGTTACAAGTTGGTAATGCCCATGGGATTGTATTCTCTCTTCCACATAGCAGAACAAGTATGGAGGGATCAGGAACAGTTCTTTAGCTTTCTGACACAGCTGGATAAAACCGGCTTTATCTGGATAGCATCGCCGTTGGCACTAGGTTTCTCATCCATGCATTTTTGTTCCCAATAGTAGGACAGTGGATGAGTTGGATCCTATTATTAATTTGTCTCAAAGTACCACACAAAATTAATAAGCACAGAGAAAGAGTGGTTTCAAATCTTAAGAGAATTAAAGAGTGTCAGGGACAAAGTGGACTTAAATATGTAATGGGAAGTAAGTTGCACTCAGGGATTTCTATAATAAAGATAATGGAATATTTAAATGCAAGAGGGTCAGCGAGTTTTTGTTTTGATTTTATCCGCTCTGTAGAAACAGCTCTACTGATGGATATAGTTGCAAAACATTGGTATCCCATCATGTTTACATCATGACTTGAGTAATATTGATAGCAACAAACTGCACTGTAACCACATTCCCAGACTCACCCATTTGAGGTCTACAGTTAAAATGCAGATTGGAATTTCAGTTTATATGCAGTCTAGGACTGGCAAAACCAAGTGATGCTTGTGACCAAGTTTTGCTTAGTGATTAGTTGGTCTCCTTAACAATTCCTTATGGAATCACATTAAAATCAGTTGTGTCATGTAGGGCTTACTTAGTTGAGGTGATTTCTTCAGGTGATCTTCACCAGTCTTTCTTCTTCTATGTACCTTTCCAGAACCATGACAAGTGCAAGGTCCTACACCTGGGTTGGAGCAATGCCATGCACAGCTCCAGGTTGGGCAGAGAAGAGATTCAGAGCAGCCCTGCGGAGAAGGACTTGGGGATGTTGGTCCATGGAAAAATGAACATGAGCCGGCAGTGTGCGCTCGCAGCTCATAAAGCCAACCATATCCTGGGCTGCATCAAAAGGAGCATGACTAGCAGGTCGAGGGAGGTGATCCTGCCTCACTACTCTGCTCTTGTGAGACCTCACTTGGAGTATTGTGTGCAGTTCTGGTGTCCTCAACATAAAAAGGACATGGA
>JAOEHY010010479.1:18419-35821 GCA_025447955.1 Psilopsiagon aurifrons
TGGACATAGCCTTGGGTGACATGGTTTAGTGGGAGGTGTCCCTGCCCATGGCAGGGGGGTTGGAACTGGATGATCTTCAGGTCCTTTGCAACCCTAACTATTCTATGATTTTATGATTATAAGATCAAACTTAATCTCTTCTTCCTAAACCATAGCAAGCTGCATGCTCCTCTTGGCTTATGCCAAACCATACACTGATAGTGAGAAGTAACTGCTAATGAGTAGCCTTTTCTGAAAATTACGGCAAACAAATGCATTGCTTTGCTTGGTAGAGACTTTCTAATTAGCAAAAAAAGGAAGGTGTTTTGTTTTATTTTTAGAGGAGTCCTCTGTAATCTACAGGGCATAGCAGCAAGCCTGGGCAGTGGCCTGTTCAAGCTTAAGCTTTGGGAATCTCCCAAGCTTTGGGAATTTCCCAGGTGCATTCCAAATAGCAGGAAATTTGTGACATATGAGAAAAGCACTTCACTATGGCTCCTGAAGAGATTGACTGGAAACTCTTTTTCATCACAGGATCTCTTGGCAGATTTCTTGTAGGTAAGGCTGGTTATATTCAGTACAAAATATGGCATTCAAAACAAGAGACCTAAGGGGAGCTGAGGCTTTTGTCCTGAACATGTGTTGTTATTCCTAATTCAGAGGTTTTCTGGTTAGAGTTATATGCAGAAGACATTTTTCCCAACAGTTATCCTCATGGGTACCTCTACTCTTCCCTTAAGAGCACTGAAAGGGGAATGTTACAAGCCTCTTTTCAGTGTGCAGACGTTGGCTTTAGTGATACCTACTGAACCAAGTAATGACAGACTGGAGGATGTCTGGGGGTTATTTCGTGCTTTTTTTGCTGCGGTGTGTTCAGTTCTTAGACGGTATTTAGGAGAGCCACTTTTAAAATAGAGAACAATCAACATGACATTCAGCTCATCAGAGCTTCCAAGATGGGACAGAGGAGTGTCTCTGTCACTCACAAGGGTTATGCCTACTCTATACATGACATAACAGCCAAGTGTCTTGCAGGGAAAGGAGGCTGATTTCACCTAAGGGATTTTTCCAACAGCAGGAAGTTGACAGAGCCATCTCCCAAGACACCCAAGGCTGTGTGGCTGGAAGAATGTATGAGTGCACTTTGTTACACTAGTTCACAAATGATGTAAACTGAGCCCAGGACAACAAAAACTAACACAGGCTGCTGAAACTTGTATTAGCACTGTGGTAGTCTAACTGGCTTTGTAACTCCTTTTTGCATCATGTGTTGAGTGCAACAGAATGAACAACTTCTCTCTTTGACTGTCTTGACATATGTCTCCTGTATTCTAGCCAATCCTCTCCAAAATCCAAGCACCTCCTCCACTAATGTTCTTTGAGCAAAAATATTTCATTTATAGCTACCAGAAACATAGGTTGTAATTTTTTTGGAGGTGTGATTACAGCCTTTAAAGGTGAATTTGCACTAGCTTTATTTGACTTGTCTAGCAAGAGTGAAGTCATGCTTTTTAGCACAAACTACACAACATGGGCTTGCTTGTTAACATGATTACTTTGGTGCTGAAATTCAGTCGTACAATAAAACAATTGTTTCCATATAATATTTCCTTTATTTCCAGATATATTTACCATTTCTATATGTTCAAGTGGGAAAGAAGAGCTGCTGAATTCATACTTAAAGTGAATTAACGGAGTACAATGCATACATATTTGTAGCACTGAAAGAGAATGATCTTCACACATGAAATCTGAGAGATTTACAGTCATTGTGCAGGACACATCCACAAAACCAGCACAATTGCAACAGTTGGAGTCACTGGAGAGCTGGATAGGGGGAGGGGGAAAGTCAGCAATGTGTATGATTTATCATTTGTCATTTGCTGTAGAGAAAATGGAATGCCCTCTGACACATCTGAAGAAGTTCATGATTTATTGGAAGTAGTGAAAAGAGTATAAAGCCAAATGGTATTATAAACCCCTGCAGATGTCTTGCTACAGTCTTTTACGTAGCATTAGAGCCACTGTAAATAGTTGGACTAAGACAAAAATCCTGGCAAATATTTGGCATGATATGCTGGAAATATGAAACATTCTTTGGAGTTGAGAGATTTTAGTCTTGTCCAGCATCATAATACTGAAACTGCTACCTCTGTTTAAAAATCAGTCAAACTCTCATGCTACACTCATCCTCTTTTTACTGCATGTGCTCTGGGTGATGAATAGGACTAGCTACAGCACCTCAGCTTGGTGGACCTCTTGTCACTGCGGGAGAGCCCTATTTATTCCTAGTAATCACAGTGGGCATTGCATGAGATTTGCTTTTGACCCGGGAGAATATCATTCACTTTCAGTAGCCAGTACAAAGAGAACCACTCTGTAGAAAGTGGACAGATGTAACAAAATACTCAATGGCTTAAAAAACCACTTAATACAAATATGCAGCAGTCATTATGGAAATCCAGATAGTCAATCTGAGCAAGTGTTTTCCAAATATTACCTATAAAATTTATTTCTGCATGCAACCCTAAATATGCTGCAGTGTAACTTCCGAAGCTGGAAATCTGCAAATACTTCTGAGAGGCAGTAACACTTTAACAGATGAAATGTATGCAGCCATTTGTGCCTGGACTGGATCCTACACAACCCAACATTTGTGGCCTGAACACTCACTGCTTTCTTCCTCCTGACGCATTGCAGGTTACGCGCTTTGTTTCGTATTCCAGGAATTCCAGGCATTAGAGCATGGATAAAAATGGGTGGAAGAGGATATAGGGAAAACTAAACCAAGAATTCACTTATCATGGGTGTAAGCACCAGAAAGTGCATGCTTTCAAAGTATGCTTGCTATGGTCTTTTAAATAGCATTCAAATAACTGTAAACGGTTAGGCTAAAACAAAAATAAGTGGTGCTGGAGGGGTAGTTTGTGGCTGTGTGTTATGTAACAACTCCGAAAATTAAACTAAATTCTTGTATTTTGTCCTTGGATGGTGCTTTAACTCTAAATTATTACCGATGTGAATTGTCTTAAAATAATCAGGAGCACACACACAAAAGGCGCAGATCAGGCTGTCTGCATGGTGAGCAGGGAAAAAACTAAAGCCGATAAGTTACCAGTGCAAGTGCAAGTCATTTCAGTGATACGAGCTTCAAGAAAGTGCACATAGCAAAATATACTGTAAGCACAGTACAGATTGTGCTGTAAGTGACAGCCTAAGTCCGGACAACAGGAACCACATGTCAGTGTCAGGTAACTGCTTGCAGCTATGAAATGGTTTTGTCAAGCAGACCAGGGCTAAACTCAGCTTTTGTGAGTTGAAGTGGCACCCTCTTGCAGTCTAAACACAAAGTTCCTTAATTTTTTAAATGTATCATGTTCATATGTGCAAGAATATATAATTAATTTTATTAGACCTTATCATCACACCCCTGTCATTATTGTTTTTTAACTATTCCAGATTATTTTAGCAGCGAGCTTGAAAGATGTTGGTGAGCACTTCAGCCTGCTTTAAACAAAACGGTCACAAATTCCTACATAGGACAAAGCACTGAGTTCATGCTCTGGCAGTTTGGCCTTAGAAATCATCAACTGTTTAAGCAGAGTTCAAACACAGCTTGGCAGTGCGGCTTGTAGCCTGAAGTAGGCACAGCTGAAGATCAGGAATGCCTACTGTGTTTTTCATAAGCGTGCTGCAGGGCAGACACATCTGTGTTTTGCAATGTGTGCTGCTGACTAGCCCAAGCAGTTGATATAATTTTCCCCTTGTGTCCATTGCCATTGAAGTCTCTGGCACCCTTCACAAGTACCTCAGCACCTACTGACGACTCTTTTGTGTCAGAAGAGTGTAATGATTTGGTCTGTCTTGTCTGTTCTAATTTGCATCTTTGATCATTTTTCTCCCCAAAATGATCATTACTTTGTTGTGCGTATGATGACTTCCCAGCTGCATGTCTCCTTTACACAGTCTGTTACATGATTCATGTGAAGCTACATTGTCCGTTATGTTCTTAGTCTCCCAACAGTGAAGGTACATTTCATTATGCATTTCTTTCAGCCGGCTGGCCCGTAGCCTTCCTGCTAATGGAGTTAATGTTCCTGAACCAGTCCAAGCTTCCTCTTTCTTGCCCAGCTCCTTTTTCTACTGATGAGCTGGAGTTAGCCATCATGATGCAATTGGCTGCAGATGCCACTACCCCAGTGCCTTACAGGGCTATATGCCAAATACACAGCCTTTCAGTGCATGTACACTAAAAATTTCCTAGGACAGAAAAGCACTAGAAGGGTTCTGCAGAGACTAAGTGAATACATACATGGAAGTGAAAAAGCAGGATTGACAGCACTGGTTTAATCTCATTGAAATACACATTTACAGCTTTTCTGACCTTTTCCTGTAGATCACGTTGAGCCCTTCATCAAGTTCAGTGTGATTTAAAATTTAGAGCAATGCTTCCTTTAGGCTGTTACATTAAAGTCCAGATGCAAGTGAATGTTCAGGCTCAATCTAAAATTTTCCACCATCTTCCAGGCTCATAACCTGCAGGCAATTGCAAGGAGGTTGACTGCGCATGCTTATTCATTGATCCCAAACAGGAACTCTCTATCTGCAATGGCAGAGGGATGATGTAGTTTCCCCCTTGCTGCTTCGAAATAAAGATAATTTGCTAACATGGCAAGTTTTTGAGAACCTGCTTTTGGCACATTTTACTCTAATCTTTAGTTTGCAGGCTGTTTTTTTATTTACTCTTCTGATATATTGTCAGCATCTCAGATAAAAAGATGTTTCTTATTACCTAAAATGTATACTTCTGCAAAATCAAATATCCCACAGCTGTTCTTCACTTAAGGCCATAGATCTGTATCATGATGACATGCACACAATCTCTTAACAAGAGTGATGCAAATACAATTTTGGGAAACCAGTTTTGACTTTGGTCAAGGAGGTAGGACAGAACTCAGGAATGTGTTTTGGAGGAACAACTCATACTGCTGCATGCCCAGAGATGGGAATGGACATGATTCAGCCACCTACTCTGTTCCTACTAGCAGGAGCAGAGTCTCCCCCAGCCTGACCTGCAACTGCCCAGCCTTACTAGCAGCACTTTTTGGCATTACTGTACTCCTATTCATCCTCTGGTTTTGCCCTGTAATTTTCTCAAGGTCCTACATGAGGGCAGACCCTTACCGCAGGCTCAGAAGGTACTTCTTGCCTAGTCAGCAAGAGGCTTTTTCCCGCTGTGTTGTGTTGCTAAAGCAGCTTTTGAGGGACTGGAAGATAGAAGCACTCTTTCTCTAGATTGATGCAGTTATTCAACTTCCTGATGCAATTTTGTTCAAGTACTCACATTTCTAACACCCCAGTGATTTAATTCTTGTTCTTACAGTGTCATTTATGGTCTAGTCAGCCATGGTGCACATTCATCAGCCAGCCTCAGGCCTGTCTTAGGCATCTTGGTTGTTTTGGCTAAGCCTGTGAACCCCCCTGCTGCTCTCAGCTCATATCCAGGGGTGAGGCAAGCATCATGAACACATTCCTTGCTTGTGTGTATGCCATTATAAGGATTGCAATAATGCAGTATGTTCATTATTGTTAATCATTTGTTTAAATTTATTACTTTTTAGCCTATCTTTTTAGTAAATATCAAAGCACATATGGTTGAGCATCTCCCTTTAAAAGGGGAGAAAAAGGGGTGCTTGAGACAGCAAGGCAGGAAAAGAGTGCATGAATTCTTCAAATGGCCATACTGCTTAGGCATAACAACTCAACCCCAAATGTGTGATCTAAGTCCCACCACCCTTCTACTGCCTAAAGATTTCAGGAGTTTGAAGTTAGCATGTGGTTGTGGCAGCTTGGACCCTCTTGTAACCCCATGGTTACCAGAAAATCACAGTGATTCACTCTGCTGCTGCCTGTTGCACATCCTGTGTTTCTTCAGACTTCCTCATTCTCTCTCCTTCACTTTCCACCTCCTCACCCCCATCCAGCACTGCACTCTCTGTTGTATTATCTCTTGGTTGCAAATCATGCTGTGTGAGGTCACCTTGGGATTTCTCTCCTTGCACATGGTCAGAAGTTTTTGTGGCAGCTGGGCTTTTTTACATCATACCTGAGCTATAAAGCTATGTGGCAACATAGGAAACTTTCCGAATCCAGGCACGTTTTTAAACCTTTCGAATTGCATATGAGAATGAATCATAGAAAGAATATTTTTCTTCTCATGTTGAAATAGGAACTGTATTAAAATCAGGAAGTAAAATTATTTGTAAGGCAACTTTGTTTGCTTCATGTTAAGACAGGCATCCTAAGCTTTTGCAACACATCGTCTGCCTTTTTTCTGATTTTTTTTCTGATTTTGAGGAAAATACAAAGTTCTCCTCCCCCATCGAAAGAATATAATGAAACATGTTGTTTTGGGGTTCATTTTAATCCACTGTGAGTTCTCCCTTTCCAAAAAGCAGGCAACCTACTTTAAGTTGACTCATAACAAAAAGTGTGTTCTCGGTGTCACAAACAAACCAAATTCACCCATTATGCACAAACCTTGTGGGAAAAGCCTGCTTTGAGTTCAGGGCTGGAAAGTGAACTTGATGTTGCATTTGACTTTGCCAGTCCTCAGAAAGGGAAGATGCTTTAGTCAGCTACAAACTAGTGATGTCCTCAAGCGCCAAGCCTCATTTGGTAGGGTCACAAAGTGTGAGGCGATAGCTTTAGTCATTGGCCTGGTATGGACAGTACTGGAACACCCTTTTACACCACTGTCCTTAAGGTCCACCACAGAATCTCCTTTTTGTCTGCCTGAGTGCAGGGGAGGCATGTGTGTGATGCTTTTCCCTGGAGGTGATGAACATTACCTCAGCAATGCTCCCAGCCCCAGTAATTCTGAGCAAATGACCCTCTGTAGCTCATCCCACCCAAGCCTGCCATTCAACAGCACTGTGTTCAGTTATTAGACAGGAGCCTGCTGCTTTGCATTCCAGGTTTTGTTCATTTCAGTGCATATTTCTGTTGGCTGAGCTTCTCAACAGTTGGTGGGTTTTGTGCTACAGATGAAAAATAGGCACATACAAGTAGCTGTCTTCAAATGCAAGCCTTGAGAGGCCCTGAACTTGAGAACATTAGTGTGCATTTCTGTTGTGCCATCAAGCACAGGAGGCAATTTAAAACGATCTGCACCTCCATTTACAGGGGCTGTGTCCAAGAACTTTCCTAGGTGATGTGAAGCAAAGTATACATGGCAGGAAACTATGCTCAAGCAGCTCCTCAGCCCTGATGTCGCTGACTGAGCAGGAGAGAATCTAGGCCACCTAATTGCCTTGATGGACACTTGCATCTTTGTGCTGACGCGCAAGATATTTCACTGTCAGCAAAGAAGAGAAATGTGCTCAAGCTAATACAGTTGAGGAGGGTGAGAAGTTGTTGGGTGGGATTACTCTGCCTAAAGGGAATCTAGGCTGTGTCAAAATGAGCTTGAAATGCACTGTAACATCACTGTAGCTTGTAACTTTACAGCAGAAGTTGTGATTGTCCCAGTGTTCCCAGTCCCTGGGGAAGGGATTTCTTCTCCTGTTCTCATGGCCTGATTAGGAGTGTCTGGGGATGTTTCTTTTGCCCTTGGCTCCCTGGTTGTACAGGGACACTTGCCTAGGCTAGGTCCTCAGGCATGCACGTGTCCCTGGGGCAGCTGCTGCCTCTTCTGGCTCCTTGCTCAGTGGCACCTATGGAGAAGGGGATCAGTTATTACCACGCCTATGTCACACAGCACTTTTAAGATCTGTTCCAATATCTGTTAACCCTCATAGCACCTGAATGATGTTGTTAAGTCATTAACTGAGTCATTCATCATTAACTGAGGAAACCCAGTTTGTCTCCAGGCTCTTGGGAGATAAAGGAGAATTGAGTCCTGGGATGGTAACATGTTCTGTGACTCATCCCATCATCTTTGAGGAGGAAATGAAACAAATTGAGCCTTTCCTTTCATAAGACTTCCTTTTTTTTTTTTTTTTAGAGGACAATAAAAGAGAAACAGGAAGTGCAGAAGGAAGGATGTAAACCAAGAGGAAACAGGAAAACAGGATAGAGTAAGACAGAGAGGCAGAAAGAGGGACTAATTGCCACAAAGGAGATGTGACTGTGAAAACAAACCCATCAAATGACAGAGGGCGACACACTGAGACATCTCTGGGGATGCAGATTTGCTACAGGGGCTGTTCACTGTGTAGATCCATTCCTCTGATGGCATCTTCTATTGCACAGTGTTGTCCTCATGTTCAATATTTCCTGTTCAATGAACACTGCAGGTTAAGGCAGGCAATTGCAAACGTGTATGAGTTCAGTTACTCAAGACACAAAAATCTTGCACCATGTTGTACCTTACAGTTCAAATAGGCCAAGCACTAGGTGAAAAATGCAAGTGCTCTCTTTCTCTGTTACTATCTCTTACAGTTGGATGTTTTGAGTAATAAAGCTCAGGATGTAGTGCACAAACCATCATAACTTCCCAAGGATAAACCCTTGGCACCTACAAAATCAATAACTGTTATTAGAAATGCAGGGACTTGCACAGAGCTTGTTTTTTGACCCATTTCACTACTTTGTTGCTTTTATATTAAAACTGTGCCCATCAAATATTGTTTTTAATCCTTCCTCCCCATAAAACTTCTTTCCTTCACAGCTTCTTCCTGGTCTTCACCTCTGGCATTTTCGTTTTTATGGCCTCTCATCTTTTGAAAAGATATCTTTAAAAAGCTAACCTTACTCTTTCATTGAAACATGAAGGACCATATCATGCTTTTCCTTGAGTCTGGACTTAGAGGTCGTCCTCTGTCTCCTGCCCTGTCTCTGTGCTTTCAGTGCACTCGGGGCCATGGCAAAGAGAGAGCTGGAAGAAAGCAACACATCTGCCAGAGGCCTTGTAACGTACTGCACACCCATTGTGCTGGTGAGAATAATTTCCAGGGTTAGTGGAAAAGAATTAACTGAAAATAGGAAGAAGGGCCCAGATTCAGTGCATCTACACAGGACTTCCAGTGTGTACCTTGAACTGCCTAAAAATCCGAGTGTCCAATACTTCAGAGGTCATAACAGGATCTATGCCATTAATGGGAAGGGTAACACACAGGACTTCCAGTGTGTACCTTGAACTGTCTAAAAATCCAAGTGTCCAGTACTTCAGAGGTCATAACAGGATCTATGCCATTAATGGGAAGGGTAACATAGCTCCAAAGGTCGCTCACAAATTCCCTAAACTGGCTAGGCAGCAACCAGAGCCAGCCAACAGGAGACATGAAGCCAGATGTTCTCTTTCATTCCTCCTCCCTGGTGTTTGACTCAGATTCTGTTCACTCAGGACCCAGAGTGTAGCGACCACCTTGGTGCTGGGTGTGCAGGCATTGCTGCTTGGAAGAAGTTTTCACGGTGCCAGTGCTACCTCTGCCATCGCCCTTGCTGTGGTTCAGACTGTTTGCCCAGGAAAGGGATGTCGGTCCAGGCTACGTTCTCCCACTATCCAGGTTATGAGCTTATAAAATCAGATTTTCCTGAGGTTTTTACTCTGCAACTCCCTAGTCCCCCATTTCACGAAACTCATCATTATTACTGGTGAAAGTGAGAGGGGTGTCCTTATAGAGCACTCAGCTGGGGAAGAATGAACCGGCAGGAGCTACAGGGACTTTGGCTGAATGCCTTCAGGCTGAGAAGAAAGCTGAACACAGAGCTCCCATTTCCTAGGTAAGTATTCTGCCCTCTAAGCCAAGAGCTGACTTTATTCATTTGCAACTGCAGTTTAACTTTTTTTTGACTGCACACATAACACACAAAATCTATTCTCTTAGGAATGTGCAAAGGAATTGGAAATTTTACAGATATTGGTGAAAAAGTGGACATAACTGGTTGTTCTCATTTTTATAACATGCAATTTGAAATAATTCTTGGTCTGGGGAGAAAAATTACTCTTCGAGTTTGGTGACCAATCACAAATTCCAGCTAGTAAGCAAGCAATTGTTGTGGCACAGCATTAACAAGTACGTATACAGACTGCAAGATGTTCCCATGCATTATTCAGGGAATAATTCCAAACAATGAAAAAAATAAAATCTGTTGATAGATGTAATATGAGGGACCAAATTAGATGCATTTTTCATTGGGAGAAGCTGACCCAGCTTAGTGAAGAGCAGCAGCAGCTGTTCAGAAAACCTGTGGGTCTATGTAACATGGATTTACTATGTGCTACCAAAAGCAATCCAAGTCCAGCCACCTCGAGTGGGTAGTAGGCATCATTCACAGTGACGAAGTAGCTGCCAGACTACGCAAGCTTCACCCAGAGGCTACACCTTCACTGTGAGTTGCCTGCTGTGTCATTTTTGTTTCCCAAATTGGCTCCTCTGAAGCTGACTGTGGTTGGAGAGCCAGCTGTGGTGTTGGGTACTACGGCAGGGCACACATCTGGGGCTTGCAGCATTCAGTGACCCCAGCCGTGGCTGATGCGCTGTGGTATTAAGTATGTGTTGAGACCTTTGTGTGTAGATAAGCCTTGAATTAAAAGGTTGTAATTTGAATCAATTCTTGCAGGTGGTTTATATCAACCTGGGGATATTACGATTTTGCATACATTTGATGGTTTGATTCTGTGGTGTACCACATATTTGAATGGAGGAGAATGATAACTGTTTCTTCCCATAAGGTGCCCATCAAAGAGATCATATGAGTAAAAACCCCAGAGCAATTGACGTGAAAATATCTCATGACCAACACCTTCTTGGAACTTAACTTCCCAAGTTATGATCTAGACGAAAGGGGCTAAAGCTCCTATTTGTTGTAGCAAATTTCCTTGCTATTTTCAAAATGTTCCTACTTAATGCAAAGCAAAACATTAAGAAAGTTACTGAAGGCCAGTGGGGAGTAAGAGCAGATTTATATTTAAACAAGAAAAACTAGACCATGGTAAGATGTTTTGCCAAGCCATGTAAAGACAAACACAGGTAAGCAAATTGCAGTAAAAAGTTGCACGTGCTTACAGTGATATTGATTGCATTTTTAATTTTGTCCACATAGACAGTACATTGCTGGCTTGCAATTAAGAACTGACAGTAGAAGAAAGAACAGCAACAAGAAATTGAATCAGTCATTTATTTGAAAGTAAGCCAGAAACAACAGTGTGGAGAGAAAGGAAGGAACTCATGAAAGATCTGCTTTTCTGCTTTATTTCCAACATGCAGCTCCTTAGCTTTAATAATGCTTGAAATACCAGTCACAAGTCATGGTTCTGAAAGAAAATAGGCAATGTTTTCTGATTATTAAGTGGTTTATTCTAAAGGTACCACAGGAGAAAAATGTCTTGGGGCTTCAGGAGGTTTCAAATGTTGTACAAGAAATCAGAGAGAAATTGGTTTAAAGGATGAAGTAAATGGGTGTACAAGTTTTATTGACTACCTTGCTGAATTACCACTTCCAAAAAGCTGCAAAGTTCAGGTCTGTGCAAAAGGCTTTCCTTTCAGAAATTCCGACTGTGCAATCTTCTGGCATTCAGTACTGATAGACACTTTTATTTTTATTGGACAAATACAAGGGGCAGGTTGATGAAGTTTTGTTTTTCTCAGGTTTTCATGATACGAAATTTTAAGAGTTTTGGAGTATCCAGGTTCCCTTTGCGCAAACCCTCAAACTTTTGGGATGTTGTGATGGATCTACACTTTATTTTAGTGTTACAGAGTTCCAAAATACTGTGGCTGTAGAGTTGTTAGGTTTTATTCAACACACTTCAGAAATATGGACTAGGTTTCGTTTTACTACAACATCAAAGTTGAATGGAAAAGACTGATTAATTTTGTCTTCCCCTTCAAACCTCCTACTTTTTACTGCTGCGAGAGCATGGGTGTTATCTGAACATGTGTTGTTATGGGCTGCAGTGCCATGTGGCTGTGGTGTAATCTTTCACATTCATGCCTGTAAGAGGCATGTCAAAATGAAGAACCGGCTGCCAAGTGGCATGATGAAGAAGCTGTGTCTGTAAATTGCATTCTGATTTGGTGTTACAGAGCATGCATGACCTCCACCTTTGGGGTTTGGTAGTGAAACAGTTTTGGCCAGTATTTTCTGGTTTGAGGAGGTATAGCTGCGGGAAGGGAGTTCAGATTATTATGGAGGGAGAAAGGGGCCTGAGTGGAACAATTTGGGAGTTTAGAAAAACCTATACTTCTGCCTGTAACCATAGGGCTTTAAGATTGTTGCTGTCCCAGGAATTTGGGCCAGAGCTCCCATGACCAATTCTGGAGAGCTCTCAGCTTCTCTGTCACTAAAACTGAAGACCTCTCCGAAGATGTGGTATCCTGAGCAGCTCTGGCAGTTGGTCTTGCTTGGAGCAGCTCAGCCTAGGACTGAACAGAACTACAACAGCATTCTTTGAGAAAGCCACAGAAAACCAGAAAGGACCTATGAGTTTTCTAGAAAGGTGCAGAAAAATATCTCATCCCTCTGCTCCCAAAGTTTGTTTTGTAACCAAAAGTGGTTTTTCACAACATCTCTGCATCAGGCTCCTCTTTGGAAGAGGTGAATAATGGAAAGCTTGAGGAAACAGAAGGTTAAAAAAAAAAAGAAAAGAATTTTGCAGTTATTCCAGTTTCTTATGGAGAATAATGAGGGCATGGTCTATCCTTTCTTTGTATGTTCAACATGGAGAGACACTGGCAGAGTTCAATGCTAAGCAAAATTTTACCTGCATTTTCATTCTAGCTTGTTGAAGAACAGCCATTAATGAAACATTGAATGTCATTCTCTCGAGTTTAACAACCATTGAAATGTGAGACTAGTCAGGGGATCCTTAATATTAACCCTCCAAAAGTCTACTTTCATATACAAAAGCATTTTAAAAAATCAAATAGACATCAAAATGAGGTGTATAAAGAATAGGCAAATACTGCTTTCTAAAAGGCAAAAGTTGTACAGAAGATTTTTCTCTATTTTTCTCATCCCTATCCTTTTCTGCTCTAGAAAAGTATCACTGTCAGATTTGGAACAGGATCTCCTCCTTCCTAAGGGCATTCCTTCAATGACTCTCTAGCTTTGAACATATCTGTGGTGCCTTTGACCAATTTAAGTTAGAATGAAGCAAGTGGAGTGATTGTGAATAACAGCAACTCTTAACCACATTAGCTGTGATCTTCACCATTTACCCGTGCACTCAGTTAGGCTTTCTGTCTGTGTTCAGCTTCATGTTCCTGTAACATCCTACCAGGTATACCCAAGTCAAACTACTACCAAATTGCTGTGCCCATTTATATCTTTATGAGCAGCCAGTCTCAGAGCTGATCACAACAGTAATGCCTCTGCAGTTCTGGCACAATTCTAAGGCAGGATTTTTCACACAATCCAGGCCTGCAGGTTAGAGAAATCTGTAAAGCGGTTGTTGCAGAGTACTTGTTTCAAAAAATTTCTCATATAGGAGTGGGAACAGCAGCTCGAGCAAATTTAAATGAAGATTAGAAAAATATTTACTGCCTGTATAAGTAGAACAATATGCCAAGAACGTGTGCAAAGATCATAATTTGGTGCTTTTCAACTCCAAAATGTAAGGAACAGCCCTGTAATGTCAGCGAAGGATGTGACTGCTCTAAGGGACTTACGTTAATCTCTGCTTTTTAAAATCTATACTCTGTATTATTAGAAACCTATAGACAAACTGCGATTAACATAACTCTGTGGATAGATCATGAAGGCACATGGATTGATGCAAGCACACCTTGTTTTGAGGGGTGTCATTTCATTATGGTTCATGTGAGGTGAAAGTCTGGTAGCACACACCTTCGGCCAGGAAAAAGTGTCAGTATCTTCATTTTCTATCTCTTCCTTCCCAGCAACTGTACTGGCGTTGTATGTCACCAGTACTGTCCTCACTTTACATGCAGCTGGGAAATTAGAAAGAAGATACAGTCTTATACTGGAAACACCAGTACATGGATGAGGGAGAGGGCAGGGGGGAGGGGGCAGTAGACAGGGAAAAAAATTGGAAAAATTAAATCCCCTGTGGCACCAGGGTAAATCTCTGCCTGGAACATGGTTCCAGTGCAAAGTTCTTGTGAAGTCATTTTGGTCGTGCAGATAGACCATGTCAGCTCTTTCTTGATTACAGACTAGGAATATGCTCTTGCCCATGATGTATGTGGAGCAACTTTTTTCATGAGTGGGGAGAGAGACACTGTTGTACATCTGCCTTGGAGCAAGAGCATCCCCATGGGTGGCTACCAAGAGCAGTCAACAGCATCCTGTTTGTTCTCTCTCAGCTTAGCCTGTGGTAAGCTCTTTGTGTACTGTACGCAAAGACCTGAGGAAGAAAACAGCTTGTCTAAGACTTAAACATCAGCTTTCTTTTTCTAAAGGAGAGAGAATTTCCTGGCATATTTTAATCTGGAATTTGTTCGTAGTATTTACTTTTGAATTCAGTAAAAGTTATCAACATTGACAACAAAAACCTCAGTAGCTCCACAGCAGTGTCACAGATGATGCCAGCAGGGCCTTTGGCATCAATTAAAATCCGTAATAAAAATTTCTTGCTGCAGTGTGCCACTACAGTGTTCAACAACTTTTTCTCTATGGATGCTGAAGGTGAGCATAGGTATATTATGCTATGAGAAAATTCATTATTCTGGGCATGAAATCCTCTGCTACAAACCACAATACACCAAAATTCAAATGAGAAACACATACATGGGAGAAAAATACCCAGAAAAAAAAATCATTTTTTCCTCTTTCCTTCTGCAACATTCTTCAAGCATTGTCATTTTAAGCAGGGCAGATACTTTGGATATTGGAGTTTATGGGGTCCAGGGGGTCCTGTCTATTTTATTTTGTCTACAATTACTCCACAATTATGTTAACAACAGGGGCTGAAGTTGGATTTGCTACACAAAATCTCTTCTTTTTATAGGTTTTTTTTTTTCAGATTTTCATGCTAAAAATTTACCAATGATATAGAGTTTTTGCCTATTTTTTTCTTTCCATTCTAACTTACAGGATTTTTTTTCTTTTTAGCCACTATCAATCCCTTACATTTTGTGTCTTAGCATTGCTCAGCAAGTCTTTTAATTTTTCTTTTCTATGCATTAGCTTTCATTTAAGTCATAGTACCATGGGAATACATTTTCCTGTAGTATTTTCAGTGGCACATGGAATGGAAAACACAGTGCACTTCTCACCCTTTTTGTCAAGTCTTTGGTTGGGTCTGTCTTCATGTGAACATGGAGATAATATATATATTTTAGTGGCTAATTTTAGATTAAGTAATTTTTGTCTGATGGAAATCTAATCTTTTCTATGAAGATAACTATTGTATAGCAAAAGAAAATAATAGGAGCACTAGACAAAGAATGCTGAACAATTAAACCTTGAATGCACAAATCTCATTACTGGATTCCTTTTGTCAGACCTGCTATATTCTGCTCTGGTGTTGATTACTGGGGGTCACACTGACCCAGCTGTCCCACAATTATGAAAAACAGGACATGCACAACAATAACTACAAGGGACCAGAGAGGAAATTACAGCATCGTGACCATTTGCCACATATACAAAGACTTGCTTCAAGATGACAGATGTACGGCTCAGGAATGGCTGTGGCTGCCATGGGACTCAGAGAAGCTCATCCACTGACTGAGAGCATCAGACTGTCTCAGAAGGTAAGGTCCATGCTGATTACAAGAGAGGGGAATTCAGGTACGGAGGGGCGACTTGATTGGCAATAGAAGCTGGAGAGTGTGCCCTTCCCACTAGGAGCTGCTCAGCTGGTTGTCCCTTGGCCATAGGACAGAGCGGACAGCAGGAACCCACTGTTCTAGGTACCAGGCACCTGTGCTTGGCTGTATCAGCCCAGGCTCCAGACTTGGAACAACATCTGGAGGAAACACAACAGTCTATGTTATTCAGATGAGCAGACTAGACAACTCAAAAGCCTTCCTGCTCTTGCAGTGTATGACAATTTGCTCTTTGATTTTTTTTCATGTTAGGCTTCGAGACACATCAAAGGAAGAAAGAAGCAATGAAACTTCTGTGGAGAGCACTGATGCTGACATGTTTTGCAACACTAATCTCTTGTAAACTAATGAAACCCCCATTTGGTACCTCAGGGTACATGGCAGGAGGTGCAGTCATACAGCACCAAACCCCCAGCCTGCATGCCTGTCTACCTCATAAGAGCAAGCATGCAGCTGGTGGATCCCAGGGAAGATGAGCTTCTTGTTGGAGCTCACTTTGCTGGCTTGCTCAACAAAGACACAGACAGCATGCATCCACCAGCATCATCTGGGAGGGAAAAACAGATCCTGGAGGGAAGCCCTGACTCTCAGCAAGCCAAGGTACAGCTAGTAAGGGAGTGCTTGTCTGGGAGGATATAGTGCTAAAAGATCAAATAACTCTTTTCAGACTGACTTTCATGAATGATGAAGGTGTGAGTGCAGTGTCACTGAAGGGGTGGCCGTGGGTCACAGAAGGAATCAGGGAATGTCTGTGCATCTGAGGCTGTCAGGCTGAATATCAGTCCATGTCTGCAAAGGTCTCTTAGACCAACAATGTGAGCCTCTGTTACATCTGTTTGATATGATTCCTGTGTGCCATGTTGCTCAAGGTGTCATGGTGTGAAGTTGACATGAAACGCCTTCCTGCAAGTAAGTGCAAAAAGGGTATATGCCAACAGTTCGGGCACCCTGCCTTGGGTACAGTGACTGCTGTGGGGATGCAGCTAATGCAAACCCTGATGTAGCTCCTGGCCTGAAGGAGCATTCAAAAAGAGGCATGACTGGGGTTTGCTGGCAGGTAGTGAAAGCCTAGGTACTGCAAGCAGGGCTGAATCAAGATAGTGCAGATGGTGCAGAGAGGACTTCCCTGTGTTTCCTTTCTGACAGTGCCCTGTCCGCCCAAGTGCTGCAGGGCTCTTCCTTGTCCTTCACAGGCTGCTGTTTGAGGGACACAATGATACCATCAAGAAAATTCTATGTGCAGAAGGCAGCCCTACGAGAGCTGATCCTGGATTCATTTTAAGGCATCTGTAGAAGTTTCCAGATATTGTTATTCCTTGACTTCACCTTTGCTTTACCACTGCAAGGAGCTCCATACTCCCCTCTTACCACTCTGCTGTGAGCATGCAGGATTATCCACTAACCTGGGATGGAAGAGAAGTGCCAGCTTTGCTGAGATCCTAGCTTCACCTTTTCCAGAGCTATTTTGTTCCTATTGGGCTCATCCTTCTGATGAAATTGACTTTCCGGGTGAATGTGTCTCAGTGTCTTCAGTGGCAGACATTCTTCAGCTGTTGTACTTGAAATACACATTTGAAATATAAATCTGAAGAGGCAGAGGCCGTGTACAGATTTTTGTGAGTTTTCTTTCTGTTGAATAGGAGGAAGATTCCCCTCCCCCCTCCCCCCTTTTTTCTCTTTTTT
>JAOEHY010010481.1:1582-14723 GCA_025447955.1 Psilopsiagon aurifrons
GTTGCATTCTTTCACTTCTCCTTCCCATCCCTCCAGGAGCAGAGGGAAGAAAAAAGGGGAGGTGAGTGAACAAACTGGGTGGCTGATTTACAGGTTAAACCACGACAGATGGCAAACAGTGAAAGGGCCTATCATATTCCTGACATGTCAAATCTTGGTGTTTGCAGTTCATTACCATGGGTTTTAGAACTATAGTGACTAAATGAATATTGAGTTCTCCCTTCGTACCTTCGTGGTGCCATTATTCCTTGTGTGAGGTAGGAAAAAAGACAAATTATGAATAGGACTGGGTTGTAGCTATACCACAGGCTGTACTACAAGAGTACTAATATTTTGTCTTTTGATTCACTTCCAGTCGGCAAGTTGTGTCATGAGTGTGGAAGTGCTCATTCTGTGTATTAAAGAGAAAGTGTTAAAAATAAGGGAGAAAGTTGTTAGGAATGTTCGGTGGGAGATCCTTTGCATGGCAAGATAGCTGTGTATGTGTACTAAAAATGCTTATCATATCAGAGCATAGTGAAAATTAATTTGATATTATTCATGAAGACTTGGGGTTTTTGCTTGAACAGGCAGTGTTTTTCATTTAAATTGACATTCAGTGTAAGGAAGAGGAATATAAACTGAATATCCTGTCACCAGTTTTATCAGGGAGAAAATAAGTTTGTGGTAGATGTGCCTGTTGAACTGTACAGGGAAGGGTTTTACATTTTGTAAGAATGTTGCCTTTGTAGGACAAGCTGTTGCCAGTACTTAGAAGCTAGTATAGGGAATTCCTGCAGACTTTCAACAAGAAACTGTCTTGGCACAGCCTGAGGCTGAATGGAGTAGGAAGGACGTTCTGCTGTCTGAATGTTGTCTAGTGGAACAAAATTGAAGTTTTTTTGATTCTTTGATAAGACTGAGCCTGCGTTTGCTCAGTTACGTACGCTTTAAAATACATTTTTTTAAAGTACATTGTCAGGTAATGTCTGCAATTCAAGGCATCCTCACACATATGAAGAATTACTGTTGTGCTGGAATAGACCTGTTTTGGGAATGGAGTCCTTAGTTCATAACGATGGGAAGGGAAAACAGTGCCCAGACAGCAGGGGACCCTGGCTGGGTTGGGATTGGTGGAGCGCTAGAGCCAGATATAATTACCATGGAGATTATTTCCGCTCAGGCAGGGAGGCATCTCTGTGTTGCAGTAAACTGACAGGGAAGATCACCAAAGGAACAGTAAGTGGCAGTTGCTTTACATGCAACTTCTTGCACCTCAACAACAATAAGAGATACCAGTTCATTCAGTTTTTCCTCTTTAGTTCAGGTTGGTCAAAATACACAAGTATTTTTCTGCCTTACGAGTGAAGGCACTTAATTTGATTCATGACCCCAGTGAGAAAAGTGTGAAAACTTCATCAGTCTTTTAAAACTGGAATTGCAAAACCTAAAATACTAAAATATTTTTTTAAAAAAAGGAAATAAATATCTTCATCAATTTTTGAATCAGCACTCCATGCTTAACCACATTGCCATTCTTCCTGCCATCAAAGATTTTTCATCTCCTGTCAGAATGTGTTCTCTCACTGTGTATGTGTTTCTCAGGCTTAATCTTGGTTTGCGGTACTTTTTGTAATGTTTTAGCTAATCCTTATTCAGCAAGATGAGGGATGAGTTTGGTGTTTTTTTTCTGTAGTGTCATCTGGATTTCTCAGTCATGCCACTGCAGATAATGCATGCCTGTGATGAAGAGAATTATTTATCTTTCAAGGAGTGCCAGTGGACCCTTTCTGATTTAGTCAGAGCAATTTGAGAAATGAAGAGGATACTGACACTGTTGTTAGCTTTTTTTGACTCAGTAGTTACGTGGTGATCTTCCCTAAGGTCAAATCACTTTGTAGCTAACATTTTATCTCATTTACTAGGAATTTCTAAAGTAGTGTCATGGTGAATAGCTAGGAACTGATCTGAAGAACCATATTAATAATGAAATTTACATTCTTAGCTATTCCATGTGGCTGGTCTGGAGGCACCTAAAAGAGCTTCATAGATATTGCTTGGCTAGCTGGCTTTACACCATAGGCTCCAGGGTATCTGAGCTATTATTAGGGTTCTCAACAGGAAAATTGAAAGCTGTCTGTTGCTTACAGTGAGGGAATTTAGGGATTGTCCTGGTAGACATGTAAGAGATCCTCCTTTCAGGATTAGCGGTGCTGGTGACACAGAGCTGACTAATTTGGGATCTCTCCAGGAGATATTTGAGCTGCTGCTTGGCTATTGCTGCTGTGCCTGATTGGCCTCTGTACCTGCTTCTCCCACTGCTATGCAGAACCTTTCCCTTTTCTCAGGGATGTAGTTGAGCTTGGAACGCTTTAATATTTAAAATGTTAATTCTCAGTTAATCAGGCCACACACCCAGGGTTGTTTCATTTAAAAGACCTCGTCTCTTCCCTTGGGTACTGGTGGGCAGCATGGAAGGACCCACCTGAGCTATGTGTTTCCTGCTACCTGGAGGGGTGATGCAATAGTGGTATGTTAAAATACTGTCATTGCTGCTTTTAGTCCAGTTACTGTGATCAGCACAAACATAAAGGCATGAAGAGGCCTCTCAACTGAGCAAGGATGAGCAGGGGCCTGGGTGTCAATTTTACTGACAGCTGCTAAAGTTTACAGAAGTTGACTGACCTTGTGCTGTATGTACCTGATGGGACATGGAGGGAAGTTGCAATGAGAAAAATTCCAAGCAGTGCATTGACATTAAGATTACTTAATCTGACTCACTGAGGACTTAGGCCAGTTTTTAATGGCTAAATCATAACAGTAATGGGGAATTCTCAGACTTCAGTTTTATTCTTTTCTCTGATCTCCTCTCTGCCCCTCTCCTGCCTGCCTCCCCAAAAAAATCTAAAATGGCAATTAAGAAGAAACTTGAGATGTGCTCTGCACACTTGGCTTGGCAATTTACTCAGCATCAAGTATTTATCAATCTGCTGCATTTAAAGCTGGAAGCCCTGAGAAATATTTTCCCACCAGATTGATGAACACAGATCAGTACTGTTTAATCAACCAATAAATAAAAATAGACCTTACAAAGCAGCCTGTGAAATTAATCCATCATAGCACACCCAAATTGAACAAACTATGCCCTCCTATAGACTAATGACAAGCACATAGTTTCCTGTGACGTATCTGAAGCAAGGAGCAGAGTGTAACAAATACAAACCTATAGAATCACAGAATAGTTTGGGTTGGAAGGGACCACAGGCAAGGGCACCTTTCGCTGGAGCAACATGCTCAAAGACCCATCCAACCTGGCCTTCAACATTTCCAGAGATGAGGCATGCACAGCTTTTCTGGGTAACCTGTGCCAGTGTCTCACCCCGCACAGTAAAGAACTTCTTCCTTCTACCTAATCTAAATCTATTCTATTTCAATTTAAAGCCATTATGCTTTGTCTTGTTGTGACATACCCTTGTAAGAAGTCCCTCTCCAGCTTTCTTGTAGGCCACCTTTCCACAGGCAATTTTAGAAGAGTCAGAGGAAGATGGAAGGGGGGGCGGGGGCAGTAATAATGCACAAACTTTGTTTTCGTTTAAGTGATTCTACTTTAGTACTGAATTGTAACCCTAATGGGAGCATAAGGGAGAGAGCAAGGATTTCTCTTCAGACACAGAGACTCTTCTGATCCAGAGTGTGTCTCAGAGTGTGGGTAGTGACAGATTCATCAAATGAAAGTTGAGGGACCCTCCCTTGTGGACCTGTAAGGCAGGTTTCCTCCAAATCCCAGCACAGAGATTAACTTAATTGTAAGAAATGAACTTATCCTGTACTAGCCTTTGTCACTTGGGGTCTTTCAAATACCAAATAGATGTCTGACCTCACTTAGCTTCCAGATAAAAAAAAGTGGAAATTATTCCCTTAGTTATCTTTGGGTATGTACACAAAAGAATATTTTTCTATTCTGTGCTTTCTTATTAATTACCACCTATATCCTTAAGGTCCTGTCTGTCTTTAAAAATACTAGTATAAGTAACCAAGCAAATGTACATTCTTTGTGAATGTATTAATAAAGAAGACGTTTGAAGGGAAACAGTTAAATTATCTAAATATCTGTATGCTTATTTTTGTGCATGTGCATGAACATGCAGATAAGTGTGTTAATAAAGGCATGTGTGTATGTATTTATTTAGTATGCATATTGATGTACTTAGACACGTTTGTGTATCAATATTAAATTTGAAATGAGTTAGAATCCATTGCACTGAATTATTTTAAATAGTGATCAGTATAATAAATGAGAGTCTTATGCATATATATGTATATATATGCATGTGTGTTAAGCACAAATGGCTTTTTCCGTATCAGCGTGATTCAAAACGAAATCAAATAGAAATACTTAATGACTGGGAAGTCACTTAGTATGTGCCGTGCCACTGATGTAATACCAAAGGTGAAAGTGTGAAGAGCTTTAGAATTCACATGTATGTTTCTGTATCGAGAGCATTACATGGCCATTCATATGTCTTTGATGACCTTGTGGTTGTGTAAGGTCCATGTCACAGGAAATCAGATGCAAAGGATTGCTGTGCTGAACAGCATCACCCCTTCAGACTCATGTTCCATCAGTGCCTGCCTGCTCACTTGCACCACAAGGGAGATGAAAGTCAGTGTTGTATTAATCAATTAGGTTCTGCATTTGTGCCAACTTAATAATAAGGAATGCTCTCTCCAGTTCTGGCAGAGAGGAGTCATCTGGGCTCCTTAACACCTTAAAGCAGGGCAAGCAGTGCTGCTCTGGTACAAATGTGTTGGGATCTGTGAGCTGAGAGCTTCTGCATTAATTTGCATCAAGTTACAATTTATTTTGTAAATAACCGTGCTGACATTAAGGTAACTATTTGCAGAGGAAGGTGCACTATTTAATGTGAACACGGTTGGCAGAATCGGGCCTGTCAGACTTTGATGCCCACAACAAAGATTTCCTGTTCATCATGGGAACTGATATGGCGTCACAAACATTCACAGCTCAAAACTAGCTACTGTCTCAACTGGGATTTGAACAGATACGTTCTGCTGTGTACAAAATAAAGATATTCAGGTACTGCAGAAAGTTGTTCAAATTTGAACTGGTTTTACAGATGTTGTTTGAGTCTGGGACTGAGCATTGGCTCTGTCTTCTCTCGCTTCTTGCTGAAAGCAGAGGATGTTGCATCACGAGGTGCAGTCCGAAACTCAAGATGGGTAGTGAACAGGTGGTACATTGTTTGTCAGGCTATTTCAGATCATGGAAAGCATTTGTCCAGTTTCAGATTGCTATTGCTAGCAGTATGTCTTTTAGTTATGAGAAAGAGAAGATGTTATTTAAAACGTAGGCGACTCCTGTTTGCCTTTCAGAGCATGCCAAATGGGATTTAAGAAGGAATGTTTGAAGATCACTTGCAGCTTCTCCTGAATCTATTTTATGCAATTCTCATATATTTCCAGTGTGAAACGTTGGAAAGAGCTGGCTCAGCAATTCAGTTCAGTGGGACATGCACAGATATACTCTGGAATGGGCATTTGGAGCTCTACAACAGTGAGAAAGATGGACAAAGAGGTGATTAGTTCTTATTTCTTTGATGTACTTCATTTATATCATCACTCCATAGCCTGCTTGGATGCAGTGCATCCAGGATCCTGAGGCTCTGGGGTTGGTGAGTGTAAAAGCTGGTCACGCCTGCAGTATCTCTGGAGTCAGGGCAGAGAGGCAAAACTCAGTGATGGGTTCACAGGGGCTGTGCTGCCAAAATGCAGCACAAGAAATTTCCCAGAGGAAGTGTGATACAGAGGGAAACAAGCCTATGGTAATGCATAGTGGTAACACTAACACCTTTTAAACTTCGAGCAGTATGCTGAATGATACAACTTTTTAGCTTCTTCTAATACAGTATCATATCTGAGATTCCAAAGTAGCCAGAGTAAGTGTTCAGTGACTTCGGAGAGGAACAGGCTGCGGAAGGAGCTGTTGCTATGCAGGGGCAAGGGTATGATGCAGGAGCTCTTGAACATTCTTGGAGAAGAAAGAAAGAACCCAGTATACTGGCACAGATATTTGAGCTGTAGTATAAGGAATAAATTTATTAACCTTCAGCATTCTCTCTTCCCCTGTTTACCTGCTGCTATGCGTAAGGCTGTACAGTGCTAGGTACACCTTTTTTGTGCATTAATAATAAATTTATAATAAGGTAAACCCATATTACCATTGATGGTGATAAAAATAAAAACATTTTTTGTATACTCTCCCCTTCTTACTTATAGTGGCCAGTAAACTTTCCAGAAAACTCACCTTCAGCCACTGTCTGATGAACACTCTTAGGACAGTAGGAGTTGTACTGGGGACAGTTGTTCATTCTTTTTGCTCATGATCCAAATGTCAGCTTCTAAGAAAAGTCAGTCAGTCTCAATTTGTCCCTTGGAAGGAGGGAAAATAGCTCATGAGGGAGATCAGTGCCACGTATTTCCTAGTGTGCAAGTAAGCCTGAGATACAGACTTTTCAGCTCCCTTACTCAAGTTCTTTGAGGAGAGATCTCAGAATGGCTATCTACCTAGTACCCTCTGAGGCTGAATTACAGCAGCAGCTTAGTGTTACAGTTATATGGTAATGTTACAGCCTGCGGCAAAGGGTTGCCAGTAGTGACATCCCTGGTCCTTCCCTGCCACCAGCCACTTGCCCACATGGGATCTAGGACTCATGTGGCTATACTCCATTCAGCTGCTGACTTTATGGCTGTGCCTGCTAAGAGAAATAGGCGAGTAGACCATCAGAGCTGCAATGTCCATTTGCTGCATGTTTGTGCATTTGCTCTAGATCTGGAAAGCAGAGGCTTTTCTTCATGGATGCGTGGTTAAGATTTCAGAATATGCCTTAATCCTGTGTTGAGATGCAAATGAGTGCTGCCATTTCTTCCATGATATTTGTTTTTGTCTGAACTAAGTTCATTAACATGCTTATCTAACCCCTTCACTTAGGAGCCTCCTAGTTGTACTGGACAGAAATTCTCTTCTCAGTTGCTGCTCTGTTTCCAAAGCTCTTGTAGTTTGTCAAGAATCTAACCTGTATCAAGTAAGATTTCATGACAGACGATATCGAACTTGCTAAAATACTCACTGATTCTCTTCGCTAGCTTTCTACTTCCCAAACTTTTTTGAAGTCTAACAGCTGTCATAACCTAACTTTAGGATGCTGACTGTTACACAAGCCTTTCAAAGGGGGAAAAGGAGTTACAAGATGGTATCTCTCTTTACAGGCATAAGTATGTACCTATTTTGTTACCTGTTGTGTTGCATTAGGATTTTCAAAGCTGCTGCCTCATAGCCATATAATGTATGACATTGCATGTATGGATGAATAAAGTTCTCTTTTTTTCTCCTTGATATTGTTTTACTTCACCTTTCACTTAAATTCTTTGACATATCTTTCACATATCCTTTCAGTTACCTTTTTTTGTTAGCTACCTATTTCAACATAGAATTAGTAAATACCAGCCATAATTTATTTTCTCTCTCTCATATGTTCTCTGGCCATCAGTTTACTCTGCTCACAGGTAGTGATTGCATAAATGTAGTTACATCATCTGTACTTCAGGTGATACTTAAGAAATCATACTGTTCCTCTTCATTAAAAATAAATGATCTTGAGGCTGAAGTGAATTTAGAACTTCAGAACGCAGGAGATTGCAATGATGACTAAGTACCAGTTGGGCTGAAATACTCTAGATACAGAAGTTGAACAATTCAGTTTGATGGATCGTAATAGTTCTGGCAATGATCAGGGAAGTAATTCAGCCCCAGCAGAAACTTCTGTGTTTCAGCAGATGTTAAGCACTAATATTAAAAAAGGGAAATGTTGCTGTGGATATTTTTTTTCCCTCAAAGCCTCTCTATAGATAAAAGAGATGAAGAATAAAATGAGTAAATGCAGCTTAATTTAAATAGTTTTCTCTCATAACATAAGCCTTTTTCAGTCTTGTGGACATTCTGCTAAGACTTCGCGTATAGTGCCTTTGCCTAATAATTACTGAAGTAGGAGAGACACAAAATGTACATGCAGAAAATGGCCACATATATTTTTATACAATAGGACATTATACAGATCTTTTAATTTTTCCTCTTCTAGGTAACTTGTGGCAATAAAGCATTTGGAGCTTTTAGATGGAGGCTTGGGATGCAGGTTGTGTGCATTTTTGTGTGTTTGGTTGTTTTCTTCCTTCATCTGTACAACTTGTTTTAGAAGGAGGAGATGACTTATTCTGAAAGAAGTGTCAGAAAACTTAGCAAGAAAGATGTATTTTGACAGTGATCCTATGGACCATAGTCCCTATTTTTGAACGCAAAGGTAGGAGATGGATTTGAAAAACAGTAACAAAACCTCTTCTTTTTTCTTTTTAGATCCTTCAGATGATGAAGATGTTGAGAAAGCAAGTGACAACAGGACAGCAACACATAAAGATTCAGATTTCAAACCTGCCGTGAGAAAGAAAAGAAAGCAGGTTTGTAAATGTAGCAATTATGTAGAGCACAGAGATGATACTGCATAAGGAAACATAGTCCCATTTTGCTCAGGAAAGGGATGGTTTGCTTCACTTTGTCTAATCTCTTCAGTAATAGGATTGTTTTATTAAATTATTTTGCCTTAATTGGAATTGATCACAATCCAGTACATTTCAATGAATTCACTCTTGTTTTGTGCCAGGCCTGTCTGTTACATGACTTTGTAGAGATGAAAGCCTGGATGGTGCCTACTGAGTGTCCTCCCCTACAATCTTTTCCCTTTCCCTGCACACACAAGATCTCAAAAACTGTATTTATGTGCTGTACAGCATCTCTACCCAATAATATCCCCAGTGCAAGGTTTAAGCAAAGAGGAATTTAGTTCTACATGGATTGATATTTTAGTAGCCTTTCGCTAATAAAAGCTTCCCTTAAAACCAGTAGGAACTGTCTTGTTCAGCATTAAATGCATATGCCAAGCAGAAGACAGCATCAACTACAGCAAAAATGAGTCATCTAGAGGTCAGATTTTTAAGAGTCTCTTGTTTGAAGGTAAATTTCTTCTTGATACCATACAGCAGAATCAAGCGAATGGCTGTCAAGGAGCTAAAAGTACATCGGAAACTATCTCTCCTTGAGGTTATGGACATTAATTTTGACTCTATGTCAATAGTAAATTCACTGTGTGAATGCAGTTCCCCAAGTGAAAACCATTCAGAGATGGGGTTTTTTGGTAACAGAGAAGTGTTAAACAACACAGTAGCAATTACTGTGCTTTGGGGTGCTTTCCAAGGAAACCAGGGGTGAAATGAGATAAATAAATATCTGAACTGGTTCCATGTTTTGATTAGGAAAGAGAGAACCGAGCAATACAGGAGAAAGCTGTATTGCCTTTGTATATGCTCTACCAGGGAGTCAGATGCTGAGAACTTCAACTTGATGAGGATGCTTATGGAGCCACTTTTTATCACCGTTATCTTCACTTCAGCATTTAGAACTAAGTTAAGACAATTTGTTTAGAGAAGTTGCCTTGCTCTTTCCTTTCTATGAGAACATAAGATAGCCATTACAATTTATCCTGACAGGGTGGAGTGGGACTGCTAAGCTATAGCAGCACACAAGCCACAGCTCTTCCTGTCATATAAAAAAATACTAGTTTGCATTTTGGAATTGGGTATTTTGATGTCTAG
This sequence comes from Psilopsiagon aurifrons, assembly GCA_025447955.1. Lineage (NCBI taxonomy): Eukaryota > Metazoa > Chordata > Aves > Psittaciformes > Psittacidae > Psilopsiagon > Psilopsiagon aurifrons. Next base: position 11,282 of record JAOEHY010010481.1, read on the forward strand.
CCACCAAACTCCGGGAGCTTCATGGGAGCTAAAAGTCATGTTTGTGAAACACTTGCAAAATCAGATGTGTTTACAGAAAGCTATTAGTTTTGTAGTTTTGGTACATAATAACACAGCCTGTTTTATTCATCCCTGCCTTATTCATAGGCTGGAAGCTGTTCTGCAGTGGACTTGGCACCTTAAGGCTGTCCTCAGGCTTACAATGAAATTAATAATTTGTCTCCGAACTGAATGGAGTATTTGATGTGCTTGCTTTGTCAAAAACTTGAAGTCAGAATATATGGCTGACCTAGAATGTAAACTTCCACACTCATGCAAGAATATTTTCACTCTACATACGAATTTGCAGTAACTTGGCAACATGTAAAGAGAAGAATTTTTTAGAAATATAATGCAGGAAATATTTTATGTTCTGTCTGTGATTAGCAGACAAAGAATTTATAACATTTTAGGTCATAAATCACTGGTCTCAGCACAAATTTCCTGTTTTCTGCATTTTAAGAACTTCCATGTAAAAATAGCATAAAAACACAGAGCACAGGGGAGCTATGTCAAAAAACAGTTGGTTGCCTGCTCTGTGTCTTGCATCAGAAAAACATGCAAATGTTGTTTTCTTAAGGCTGGCATTTAAAGAGCTATTGCGTGAGTAGGTAGGCAACTAACATTTGGATAAGGGTCAGAAGTTCAGTCTAGATCAGATGCCCAAGTATTTTAGACTGCAGATCATCAAAGATAAGTAAGGTTACAGCCATTCACCGCCATGAAGTTTCTATTTTTCTTATGGCCTTATTTTTAGTGTCTTCATAAAGTGGACTTATTATTGCTGGGTAATAGCATACTATGCCTAAATATATACATGCTGTTGTAAAGGAAATAATTTTGAGACTTAACATGCTTCTTTGAAGAAGCAAGGCTTTGGCTACAAGCCTGCTGTGCCCTTCTATGACTGCTCTGTACTTCTTTTGCTATTGAAATAACGGCTTGCATACTGCCTTCAAAAAAGAAGCTGTGGTATTTGGTGATAGTATTAAACAACTGAATGAGGGGGTATAAGTGAGAAAATTTGGTTTCTATTGGAAAATATTTTTCAGCCCTGTGCCACAGTTTCATTATTTTCTCATGCAGCTACCTGTTGGGAGTGTTCCGCATATTTATGTAAAAGAATTCACTATATATATGGAAGGAGAAATGGGCCTGAAGTGAATGCATAAGATTTTTTCAATATGCTGAAAGAGCAGTAGCACTTTCTAGGATGGAGAAACGTCATCCTTTATCAGAGGAAAGAGATTCAGGTTGGCCCCTTTCTGCCTTTTTGATTGCCTGTTAATATCCCTTGACTAAATCAATCCAAAGGTTTGTTCTCCTAATAAAGTGTGTTGAACATGGAATTTATGATTAAACATCTGGCAAGTGATCTTTGATTATCTATGGACAGCTGGGATGTGCAAGGGTAAAGCAGGTAAAGGTACCTCTTTTTCAGTCTCAGTGTCTGGGAGTGCTGATTTTAGGGATAGGAATGATAGTATGGTGGTGTTTTAAAAGCACTTGAATCAGAGTCAGGAGAGGATTATTTAAAAAGAAAGAAAGCAAAAATAAAACCAAAAAGCTTATTTTAACCTTGAAACATCTATTAGTTGAAGTGAGTTTCTACTTGCAGTAGTCCCCTTGATTTCTGGTGAAGATAATATCTGTTTATACCTGAGAAAATCGCAGGAACATGTATCTCTTGTTGAAGCAAGATATGGTCCCTATCACTTCTCATGGGTAGGTATTGATCCAGCTCTATCTATAGAGTGCTTTGCTGGCTGTAGCCAGTCCTCAGCCAAATCGTCTCTGGTCATACCTAAGTACCGTTTCAAACCTCAACCACTTTCATGGCCACGTCTGTACGGTATTGCTGCCTTTACAAGTGCAATGGCTGTGGCTGCATCATGGCACAGAAGCCAGAAACACGCAATAGGTCATTTGTGTTAAGCATGGTAATATCCTGTTTTTATAGCTGAATTAGCCAGGGGAGTGTAGAGTAAAAGGGAAATGTAGGCATAATGTGAACAGTTAAACTCCACAAATACTTGTGATAAGGATGTGAGAGTGGGCTTGGAAAGCCACAAAGTGCTGGGTAGGGTCATGTAGTACTAGTTGTCATGAAATGTCCTCCTGTTAAGGGGAGGGAAGTGCAAGGAGGACTCAGAAAGGCTCAAATAGTCTGAACTTCTGTTAACTTGCCTTTTGTCCTGTTGAAGCTGCCCTCACAAGGGAGCAAAGGAGCAGCTTCTCTGTCTTTCAGCTGGGCTCTATTTTCTTCTGATACTTTTCTTCCAGGCTTTCCCCAGGGAGAAGCACTGGATTTGCAGTTCCTGAGCTTTTAATGCTTCATGTGATGAGACTTCTCTGCAGTTTCTCACAGGAGCAGATTTTTCCAGCCAAATGCATCCTAATATTAAGGAGCTTTTTCCTGCAGCTCAGCCTATTTTCCCATTGCTCTTCATCAAGTCACTTATTAAGCTCTAAAACCCTTCTATATAGATTAATTTGCATTTCTGTGAAGCAAAAGTCCCTAAGAAGGCAAAAGAAAAAGGAATCACTGTGCTCAAAATAAGGAAAGCCTGTGCCTCACTTCCTCTGTTTTGGACCATTTTAGTTGTCTAAGGACGAATTGTAAACCTAGCTTATGTGAACAGGGGCTCTGGTACAAATGAACCAATTCAACATGCTCACTCAGGCACAAAAGAGGGTTAATGGTAGCAACACATGTTGGATGAAGATTATTCTGAAATGCACCATGTATTTTGCTTGTGTGTATTTGACCCTGCCTGCTATGGGGAGACAAAGCAAAAATGGGGAAGAACAAATTCAAAACATGTTTTCCTGAATTTTGTATTACAAATGTAAAAGGAAATCCAGGGTATGATTGTTTGCAATTATTCTTGCCCAGTTTCCAGGCATCTTTCACTGTCTGGATGATCACCTTAGACCCAGTTATTTTACAGCACTGTTGGCAAAGTTTAGACAAACAATCACACACAGTAATAGAGGCTAAAAATACAAAGTTTGTGAAATCTTTTGTTCATGTTATCCTCTTGATTTTTTCAAAATGTATCAAAATCTGCTTTTCACCATATTATGGAATTGTGGCTACAAATTGTATGTTTCAGTTTTCTGTTCTTTTATTCTACTCTTGGTTACAACATAGATCTCAATTCCAAAGTTACTCCAGATACATATAACTGTAAGAATGTGATCCCTTCTGTAGGTGGGGAAGCTTGGGTTTGTTTTTATTTCTCTACCTCGCATTTTACTTTCTGTGTCCCCTCTTAGCTCCCTTTGGTGACTTTTTGTTGTCTGTCCCCCACCCAGTGATCAGATATAGAATCATAGAATAGTTAGGGTTGGAAAGGACCTTAAGATCATCTAGTTCCAACCCCCTGCCATGGGCAGGGAC